>OZ022246.1:20870358-21025358 GCA_963978895.1 Erpobdella octoculata
GGGTACCTTTCTCTTCCAACATTCAATATCAAATTACTCAGCAACTTCAACAGCCAGCTTCGAACGTGGTGCTCAATCATAATGTCGCTGCAACGAGTAACTTCAATTGCAATAGACACTGGAAAGAAAGCTTCACCAACAACATACAGTCGAATTTACAAGGAAAACCGCAATACTATTACGCTGGTCGACCCCAGCCTTATTTCCCATACGAAATGTATCCGTGTCAAATGAACATGCCGCAATTGCAAAATCTAACGAACTTCACCGAAAACCGAAACAACTACCCGCATTCTAGCCGGTTTAACAAAAACCGGATAAATTCAATGAATTCATACGGCGTTCCGAATGAAAAGGTTGATTTTCCTCTCAGAAACGCAGTTCAACGTCCTTTTCAACAAACGAAAACTTCCGGTCACGTGACTCATTCAAACAAAAGTTCACTTCCAAAAGACATTTCAAATCAATTTCATCCAACTCTGAATGTATGTAACTATTTTATTACTGTCCTTTAACTAATGAGTTTCTCGCTTTTAATCTGATTATAATTATTTGAAGTTGCATTAGGTGTGTCAGTTTATGGCAAAACTATTTTGTAATCAATGAATAAATACTTATTTATGAAAATTTTAAATTCAGAAGCGTGGGAATGAAACAAGAATAAAGGAAGCAGCGAGTACCGTGAAAAAAGGTAAATATTAAACATTACTAATGTTACATTAGTAGAATCTATTGACATTTTTCGATCATTAATTATAGTATAAGCCTAGCGTTTTTTGGATATAGCCAAATAATTTCTTCAATGTTTATAACAAGCATGTTGAAAGCCGCAATAAAAAGTTTGTATGTTTGAAAAAAATCTCAAATTGCTAAAAATAGTTTTGACAGAACAACAATAAATTTTTTATGCAAATTTACAAATAACTTGAAATAACCCAATAACCCAATGACTCGAACAGATAAGATAGCTTATTTATATTGTTTTGACTTCTCTTCTCCTTTTCAATGCAATTCAATTAATCAATCCGACAGTTTATTTGTTTATCTTGGAATAATGATCTAGAGAAGAAATCATCTTAATCGCGACGACGCCATTTCACTGGCATAATTTGTCAACCTTATTTCCTTGTAAAGCTCAATTATTCAGTTGGCAAACTAAAATATAATTTTAAATAATTTTATTAAACCATGTTGACATTCTCATTATCTCGTCTGTCTGTTGACCGATTCACTCTCTTAAAGAAACCAGACTTTCTCCCATTTTAATTCATTAATTTCTTCTTTTATTTTCCATCCTCCTATATATAATGTTTCTTTCATGTTTTTAAATACCAACCATGGGTATCAAAAGTTTTTTTTAAATCAACAATGTTACTTGTGTAGATTTAGTGCAAAGTTTTGGCTATTTAGTTGATATCTATTTCTTATATTTCTTATTAACAAAAGTTTAAGTTCTAGTTTAAATAGTTAATTTAACATGTAAGTTTTTCGTCTGTTTATTTTAATTAAAGTAATGACATTTTGTTTAATAATTATTTTAACTTTTCAACGTTACGCTAATTGTTGTAAAATCTGTTAATCTGCTTGATTTCTCTTTGCCAAAAATCAATGAATTATGATTTACATTTACTTCATTTTTGTATCAATATATACGTTTTTTTTGTATTAATATATAAGTAAGACACTATTTAAATTATAGCCATAAACAAAACTGAGTCAGTTTGTGAAGATAGTGCTTATAAGTGTACATATAAGAAATCAGTTGACAAATTAAATGGAGCAGCAAAAAACGTTAATTATTGAAACGGCTCAGTCTTATGATTAAGTGCAAACGAATGTTTTCCAGTTAAATAATTTTCAAATAAATTGAAATTGAAATTCAACTGAAATGTGAGTACTAGTGAGTAGACAGACATATTCTTGAAAGTAAGCCAGCAAATCACAGTCGCTGTTGATTTATTAATAAATACTAAATAGCCTCAGTACCGAACTGAACTCCGTGAACTCCGTGAAATTCGAATGAAATACCACAAATTCCAGACTATGAAGAAATAGAAGAAAAAAGTCTGTAAGAGATTTTCAGAATCTGTGTTTTTTTTTCAATTAAATTATCCAGATTTCGGATTCTGCACTATAATGCGCAAGACTGATAAAAAAACTATCAGGAAAACTCGTACGTCATCAATCAACCAATCAATTTATCAATCAATCAATTAATCAATCAATCAATTAATTCATTATAAAGAGCACGGCGTTCAAATTGTTCTTAATAAAAATCTTCTCGCCTCCACGCTGTAATATAACCTAATTAAACCACTGTTTATTTTCTAGACTATTGTTAATCATTAATAATTAATAGTAACGGTTTTTTTGTTGTTTTAATACACTTATTACGCAACCTCGTCTTCATATCGTTGTAAAAAAGCACATTGTCTTTGAGCGTAGCAATATAATAGACATTATAGAAACTCGATTTGTTGATTTTAAAGTATCTATATTATAGTAGCCCACGTCACTCACTCTCTGATTCTGTCACGCTTACGTAATTAATCGTATAAACGATATCGATGTGCACGTAAGAACTAATGCGGGCAGGCGTGTAATACAAGTTATTATGCAATTGTACCTATATACATTCTCAGTCCTAGAGATCAAAAGAAGTGGCGCTGCAATCGAAAAATATTATATAATGAGATTTAAAAAAATCTCAGAAGCAAGGACCACTTCTCAACGATGGCCGTCAATTCACAAGAAATGTCGTGTATACTGAAATTCTTTAATAACTAATTATTGCACTCCTTTGCCATCCTTTGAATTTATATGAAATACGTTATTAATTTGAAAATTTAAACACAATAAAAAATTTCATTGAACATGCTTATATATACAATAAAAAAAATTTTGTGGTTATCAAATGTCATTACGTTTTTGTTGACTATTTTTTATAAAATGTATCCAAAGTACATCGTAATTTTAAAACATCCGTCCTTGGGACGGGCAAAACCACTAGTTTTTTTTTATATTTTCTTCCAGTTAGAAACGATCCCGCCTGCCAAATTGCAGAGAATAATTTCAGGTCTGACGTTCAGTTTTCATGGAAAAATTTTCTGTCCGGTGGGACATCCAATTCAAGTACATCCAATTCAAGTACATTCAATACAAGTACATTCAATACAAGTACATCCAATTCAAGTACATTCAATACAAGTACATTCAACAGAAGTACATTCAATACAAGTACATCCAATACAAGTATATTCAATTCAAGTACATTCAATAGAAGTACATTCAATTCAAGTACATCTAATGCAAGTACATCCAATGCAAATACATCCAATGCAAGTACATCCAATGCAAGTTTTCCAGACTTGAACGTACGTTTTATTTAATTTTTTTGTTTAATAGTATTTGCTTCACTTAATTGACGGTGTCGAATTTGCACGATAGCAAAATCGCCATCTTATTTCTGCACAAATAAGTTAGCAGCTTCGCCTTGTTCGGTCCACTGAGGACAGGGAATGGTGCCAATACAGATAAAACTTGCACGCGCAGCTGTTGAATTGATGAAACTCTCTTTTGTTTATCCGTTGAGCACGAACAGCTTTTGACACCTCTGCACATAGATGCGCTCAATTACACAAATATATACTAGTTTCAAGTTTATATTATAAATTCGATTGTTTTGTTCTTATTTTTACCTTTTATAACTCTATAGTTTAAATGAATATGTATGAAGATATACATTCTATATATCATAGCATGTCAACTTTTGACTTCCTGCTCGCCATGACAAAAGTCCAATATGACAAAGGCCCGCTATAACACAAAATTTGTCGCTATGTCAAAGAGCCGCTATGGCAAAATTTCGTCACACCAACAAAAAAATTTTTAATGTTTAAAAACTTTTATAATAACTTTTATTAAATCTCTCTCCGTATAAAAATTTCTTTACAATGCAAAACCATGATTGCGTATTCTTATCATAATGGACCCAATGGCGAGCCATCAACAAACTTGTGTATCTAAAGTTTAACTCTATGTTTATCAACTATCTCTTATAAAACTTTTTAAAACCAATCTGGTAGGTTTAATAACGCGATAACAATAAATTATCGCTTCCTTCTCTTGCTATTCTCCACCACTGTCGTTTATATTAAATTTTAAACAGATTTAAACACAAAATTCCAGAAACGACCAGGAACGAATAAAACAAAACGAATTCCAGGAAATGCTCATCTCTTAGAAAAAAGTTGGTGAAAATTATTTTTGTTCGGGTTTAGTTCTGAAGTTATAAATTCTTTAAAATATGACCAACTTTTTATCGCGCGTATTTTTTTATATTTAATTATCAACACGATTTTTATGACAAATTTTCTTGTTTTATTACTAAATATTAAACTAAATCTACCATTAGGACAGAGTACTGACGACACCATCTCAACATCGTTGTCATGTCAGACCTGCGATCTGATATTCCCTACAGAGGAGGATTACATTACGCACTTGAGTATGAAGTCATTATCCTGTGAACGGTGTGGGGCGCAGTTCAGTCAGTCTGTCCCGTTTCTCAATCATATCGTTAAATGCTACACGCCCGTTGTTTTTTCCGGGTCGCGCTGAGCCAATACTCCTACATTCCTGAACTAGATGAATCATCGGCAATTCCTCCGTGTGTGAAAATTTGACCGAAGTTATTTGAGAATCTTTTCCAAATTTTCTGTTTCATGAATTTATTTGATTTTCACAACTGTATGGTGCTAATCTTTTCTTTTCTTTTTTATACTTCATAATTGTTTTAATTTTCTTAGTCTTGCATTAATAGTGTGACAAAATGTGCAATAAAATCTTATTTTTAAATAAAAATAGTTTCTGTAAAATTATTATATGTTACGTTTTTTAATGCTTTTATTTGTCTGGATATCCATGGGATGTCCGAACGTTTTGATATTTGGAAGATCATTATAAAATTAACCTACTTCAAAAGTTATAGTTTAATTACGAAAATTAAATTTGATAAGTAAAATATTATTAAAAAATAAACTAACGACGACAAAAACTTTCATCGTCATAGCTACTATAAGCATCTTTTGTTTACTATTGGGCGAGGTAATATTTTTATAATACGATGCCGCCATGAAATTTTATAACTGTCTTAAAAGCATGTTTTTAATTAATTTAAACTTGTTTGAACTAGACTAACTAGAGCAGGTCATTATTTAGAAAGACAATAAATAGTTTAATTCAGACTCCTGCTGTAGTTAAGTGTAGTAGATTTGTAGATGTTTACATTACAACATCACAACAAAGATGTAAAGAGACAAGTTATTTGAATAGAATAGCGATTGGACAGCACATGTTATTCTAAAAATATATAACGGCTTGCCTTAGTACCAGAGTATATAATAAATTAAGAAAGACGCATCACATAGGAAAGATGATTATAGAGTGCCTTTGAATTTATGAAAGGCGCTATATAGGTTAATTTGATTAATTGATTTATTAACTAGGTTGAATAAAAGAAGAATATCTAGATCAATTGTGGGTCAATTACGGCCCGAACATGAGTGAGTGAGTGAATGAACGAACGAACGAAGGAAATGGCTGAGGAGAGACAAAGACCATATCTGGCAAAGCTAATGAGAAAGCAATCTGTTCGCATCATTTAGAAAGATTTCAAAGGGCTTGATCTAAACTCATGGAGTTCAATTTTTACGCCTCGCAATGATTAAAAAATTAATTGCTCACAGTAATTTCTTTTATGTATTTTGTGTTCTGAAAACATGCATGAATATATAACATTTCCCTAATTTTTGTTTTAATTTTTAATTCTAATGACCGGGAGGGGGTGTCAAAGATACTTTTTCAAAAAATATTCCAAGGAAGCCCTCTTCGGAATCAGGGAGGTCCACTTCAAAATCAGGAAGTCCCTGCTCTGAAGTTCCGCACTGTAAGTAGCTAATCTCATCTGTTTATAATTTAAAAATGCTATCCATTTAATAGAACCTGGTCCGCCCACCACTGACAACGAAGTATGCAGCTTGCGACACGGAATAAGATAAGACAATCGGATATTATTCAGTTCGTATTCTAATGTTTATTTCAACGAATTTTGACTTTAACGAAAACAAATGGCATAATACATTTTCTCCATGTGTTATATTTTTTTTCTCCCAATTTTGATTTTTATGGCGTTTACAGCGCCATTCAAAGCACGGCTGCACAGTGTAGACGTTCCTACATCTATTATTTTATTATAGTATAATACTTAAAAAGTCGTAAAAAGTCATGACAATAGAGAGCTTGGCTGATATAGAATAAAGAAATATACTGGTTCTGAAATGATTGTTCACAAGTACTATAAACGTGTTATTTTATTTCTTTCATACAATTTTTTCTGTTATTAAAATAAAATAAATCAAAGTCACAAAATTAAATCTTATTCAGTTTTCCTACGGAGAAGAAACTGAGTAAAAATATTAATTAACACTGAACAGAAATTGCTTGGTTTAGCAATTACAACACAAATAATTGCATTAAAGTAAGCTAATTTTAAAAAAACATAAAGCCATAAAAGAAAATTAAAAAAAAATCCTGAAATTGTTTCAGCATTTAAATTTCTTAAATATTTAGTTAGAGGTAGTTATCCATTGTGTGGTCAATATCCAAATGCTACTTAACAAGGTGGAATGCATAGAGTATCATGTGATATTAGTCTTCTACCTGGTAGATAGATTGTAGGACATTTCTCCCCCTGATAGACCGTAGGACATTTCCCCCCTCAGACATTCCCCCCTCCAGGGTAGGACATTTCCCCTCCCCCTGTTGCAAGATTTTTTCCCTGATATGACGTTTTCTCTGACAGATGAAAGTAAATAAAATAATGTAGTAGTATGAATTTGTGGTTTTGCAAGAGTTTCTTCCATGTTAAGGTGCAGCAGCTGAAGCTGTCAAATGCTTATAAAGATTAAAATCGCGTGAAGCATTTTTGGGGAATGTTGGATGCCCTGGCTTAGAGAATATCCTCCAGAAAGGTTAGTAATCTGGTGGAGGGATGAATACTTGGAACCCTAACTCTAACCTTTACCCCAACCCTTATCCTAACCCTTATCCTTATCCTTATCCTTATCCTAAATCTTTTAAAATGTTTTTTTTTGTTAAAAAAAGTGCACTCTAACTCTACCCGGGAAAAATGTCCTACACCGGGGGAAAAGGTCCGGGGGGAATGTCCGGGAGGGGGGGGGGGAGAAATGTCCGTTCACCGGTAGATATCTAATTGCTCAACAACTTGAACATGAAGCATGATATATTTCTCTTTGTGAAATTAAAACAAATTCAGTTTTAAGTCAATGCTGTTGAAGTTCTTATAATTTAATTGTAGACAGTTCAAAAGTTCATATTTAAAAAATTAATTTTCAATAAAGGTGGATGATCAATCAATACCAAAGCAGATTTTGTTTAAAACCAACAATGAGCATTATTTTTTCGCGCTGTTTTCCGAATAATTTGGTTGTGATACTAAAGTTGTGGTTTTTACCATGTAAGTTCAAAGAATGTCCTCCTATTTTGCCGAAGATTTTGTCAGCCCTTATTTTTTAGGAGTATAATTTATCTGTCTGTAAAATCATTCCACTCAATATTTCACTCACCCATTCTAGCACTTGGCATTGCATTTAATGTCTGCGAAGGAGTATCGATTGAATTTCGGCATTAATTACGATTAAGAAAACAATTAAAGTTATTTCAAAACAAATATATCGGTGAAATCGTTTTCATTAATGAAAAAAGACCAAGCAGATAAAAGACAAATTTATGAAGAGAATTATTCGCATTATCTTCCGTTTCGCTTCATTGAGCGTGTCGAACGAGTCACCCGGGATGAAGATGAGGTTAGTAACAGTAAGTCAGATAGGATGCTAATTCAAAGTTAATTACCGAATCCATCTACATCACTAGAAAATGGCAGCGCTTAACGGTATGGTGGAATGGCATTTAACAGTACAGAAAATTTATGCTATAGCAGATTTGTTGTCTTAAAAGGTTTATTCGATTTATGAGACATGCAGAAATTGAAAAAAAGCACTTCCTGGAAAAATAACATCAATCAAGTAGATACAATACAATGTAAAATTAAAAATCATGTGAAATCAATAGGTTATTATTTCTAATAAGACCAAAAGAAATATCTTTTGGCACTAAAAGAAAGCCTGGTTTCCATTAGATTATTTTGCATTAGACGTTCATTGATTGAATCTTCTGCAGCTAAAATTGAATTGCAAGATACTATACACTAAAACAACATATATATCCGATAGATACGTTAGTGTTCCGTCGGAAATTTGTGTTCTGAATCTTTCATTTTCAAATTAAGTTTTGTTTTTTTACTGATATAAGTTATAAATTCATTTCAAAGTAGTTTTAGTTCTTAATTTAAACAGTATTTCGAACAACTAAAAATACTTTTTCCAGGTTTTAAATATATTTGAAAAAAAAAACCAGAAATTTGACATGATGATTTGGATATTTTTGATTTTATTAACAACACGAGGTAAAACATATTTCAGCTCAAAAATTAGTTAATAAAAATAGTAATGTGTTATAATCTATAAGGACAAGGAAGCACCAATGTTCTTTTAAGGAAACCTGCTACACAAAGTTCTACATTCTACACCCATACTGCTAACTTGGCAGTTGATGGAAACCATAATCCAGAATTAGCTGGTGGAAGTTGTGCACACATATTCGATTTGTTAACGCAGGAAAACTGGTTTGTCGTGGACATGCAAGATGATTACTTAATTAACTACGTGGACGTCTGGAACAGAAATATGTGTGGTAAAAAGTTTTATAAAAAATCTAAATGAATCAGTTGTGATTTGTTTTCAAAATATTTCTAATTACTTTTTTCAGAAAATAGATTGGATTATTTTATCATTGGATTAACCTATCAAAATTATTTTCCAAGTGGTTCCAATATTATCAGAGGCAGTTATCCATTGTGTGGTCAGTATCCAAGCAGAGCAAAATTAAGTGCTCGTCACAGAGTATACTGCGATACTGGCATTCCAGCTTACAGATATCTTATTGTTCAACAACCTTATAACGGAACAGGATCCTTAACTATTTGTGAAATTGAAGCTTTTCCTGTTCAAGGCATGTTTGTACACTAAATGCTTTTAAACAAATAAGCCGTTAAAACTAGTTTTTTTTTCACAAATCTCTTATGTCTCTAAATTTATAAATCATAATTTATAAATTTTTCGTCTTTCTTATATTGAGATAGTGTTTTGTTAGTTTTTTTAAACGTATTTAAAAAAATTATTAGATACCATTTGGACAATTTTACAAAACAACAAACTGGCCAACAACACAATTGTTGCAACAACATGTCGAAGTGAACAGGAATGCATAACCAAATGTTTTCGTCTTCTTCAATGTAGATCTGTCAGTGTTGAGAAAATAAATTCAAGAAGTAAAACTTGCATCCTCCACGATGCCCCATCAGCATATGTTAATCAACCATCATATGTTAATGATGCAAACTGGAATGTTTGGTTGAAGGTCAACATTTAATAATCTTTTGTTTACCTGTTGTAAACAAGACTAAATTAAAATAAGCTTTTTTCTAATAAAAAGTTGAGTTTATACATCTGATTAAGGCATGTGATGTTATTGCTACATAGTGGAAATACCCTCAATTTTAACCCACAGGCGCATAGCGTCCCTTTTTAGGGACATCTTTCAAAATTGAATAAAAAAATTTCTGCGCTTATTAATTTTTTTTATCTATGTATGTCTAGAAATAGTTTATCTTCACTGGCATTTTTTAAATTTGTTATCTGCAATTTTGTAGAAGTTTTTTTAGTTGAAAGTTGTCGCTGTGTAATTTTTCGATATTTTAACATATCTGATAACTTTTACATTTTTTCTAAAAATTTAATTCTTCATTTTTGTTGCTTATATGTTATGTCATATAAATATATCAAAATAATGAAAATATTTTGAGTCATGCATTGGACGGCTAAGTGGTAGAAAATCACAAAATTTGAAGACTTCTAAACGTTCCAATCAAAGCAACATGATCGGAAAACTCAGTTGCCTGATTTGGAGCAAAAGAAATCTTCTATGGTTTTTGTGGCCAAAAATAAATAGTTGCTTTACTTAAAAATTAGTTTGCCTTGACGAAAAAAATTAATTGTTTTTTTGTGGCAATTTATTCACTAGTAGTAAATCACACGAATTTGCTGCTTCAAGTAATTTTGTTTTGGCATGCCAATCACTAACACAAGCCATCCAAAAAACATTTTCTTTTTTTTGATAATTATTACGCTCTAAGATATTTCTTAAGATAAAATGAATGTCTACAACTGCAGTGGTCTGCGCTGAAATTTTTGCATTCGATGCAATTGATTTGCTAGCATATTATTCTTACGTTGTGGCGTGGTACGTTACAATCAAGGAAATCAGTTTTCAGACGTTTCGCCCCCTGGACGATTGTTCCCTTTTTAGACCAGGGTTGTCCAACCTTCATGCTATTGTGGGCCGCATAAAAAATGTTTAGACTCTTGGCGTGTCAAGCAAATTTTAACACTTGCTATGGCATAATTATAATATACCTATGTTATGCCGTAAAAAACTGTTAGAAAGTCTCCTCGTCAACCACGCCTCGTCCAATTTCATTTTAAAATCATCCATCGTTTCTGCACAAACTACATCATCCGCCAAACAGTTCCATAAGCTGGTCACTCTCAGGGGAAAACTGTATTGGAATACATTACATTAATGAATTGATTTCGACATATTTTAACAAATTAATAATAAATCTGAAGATCGTGTAACATTCATGACGTCACAATTTATTTGTTTATGTTTCTCAGTTTCTTTATTTATTTACAATACCTGATTATCCATTAGGTAGATAAGGCTAGAGCCTTAGGCCCTGGAAAGTACCGGCCCTAAAAATATCGGCCCTGAAAAATATCGGCTTTCATTGATGAAGTTATAGCTATAGATATCTGTTTATATATTGATATTCTCGTTCTATAACCGAAAAACTTAATTTGAATATTTTTAGTATTTCTAAATTGAGTGTATTAAAATAAAAGTGTGTGTTAAAAAACTCGTTTTTTCCTTTACTTGTTTTCAATTTCTACATGTTTCATAAATAGAATAAACCTGTTAAGACAACAAATCTGCTATAGCATAAATTTTCTTTACTGTTTAATGCCATTTCGCCATACCGTTAGCGCTACCATTTTCTAGTTATGTAGATGGTTTTGTTAACTAACTTTTAATTAGCATCTTATCTGACTTACTGTTACCTTTTCATCCCAATTGACTCGTTCGACACGCTCAATGAAGCGAAACGGAACATAATGCAAATAATTCTCTTCATAACTTGTCTTTTATTTGCTTGGTCTACTTTTATTAATAAAAATAATATATTTGTTTTGAAGTGAAATTGAGGAGTAAAAAACCTAAGCTACGTATAAGAGCGGAAGGAGTTACAGATAGAAAAAATGGGGTTTGTAAAACTAAATTAAAAAATGAAATAAGATGTTTAAACATTTATTAAAATAAATTTATACTTATCAAGATTAAGTTTGAGACTTATAGATTTATGATGCTGGAATAGTCTTCCTGATGGGCAGAAATCTTATTTTCGTTGGTGGACAATATTATCAATGTGAGCACCCATGGATGGGAACTCCTGACATAGAGTGTTGATAGGGATCGGCATTGTATCTTGAATCAAAACGGCAAAACTGCAACTGAAAAAAACAGAGACATTATTACTTTTAAAACTTAAAACCTAATTCTGTCACACATTGATGTTAGAAGTAGACATTCAACATAACACTCCAGTTTTAGTCATTACCAAATGCTGATTTATTCATTCATTTTTGACGATCTTTAACGTGACGTTAGTCGGATGATAATTGAAAGAAATGCTGATAGACTATCGTGGAGGATGCAAGTTTTACATTTTTAATTCAAATTTTCAACACTTACAGATAAGTTTCATTTAAATCTTTATTTACTTAAAAATGTCCCACATTAGAAAAAACAAACAAAATAAACTACATCAAAATCATCTAATAAACATTAACTCACTATTCTATTAAAAAATCATAACCTAACCAAATTTTACCATAACCATTCTGCAACCAGAAAAAACGCAATTCAAATTTTAAAATTTTAACAAAAAAAACAATTAAACAAAAAGCTAAGTTATTTTTAATATGCTAAATGTTAAATTTTTGTAAATATATATTAGTTTTTTCAGAGTGACATTTTGCAGCACTCGAATAAATGATTGTTAAATGTAGACCTTCAACCAAACATTCCAGTTTGCATCATTAACATATGCTGGTTGTTAACATATGCTGATGGAGCATCGTGGAGGATGCAAGTTTTACTTCTTGAATTTATTTTCTCAACACTGACAGATCGACATTGAACAAGTTGATAACATTTAGCTATACATTCTTGTTCACTTCGACATTTTGTTGCAACAATTGTGTTGTTGGTCAGTTTGTTGTTTTGTTTGATTTTCCAAATTGTATCTGAAAAACAAGTTAGCTAACAAATAATTATAAAACTTTCAAAATAACAAATACAAATTCAAATTATGTTTACGCCGCCAGTCAATTTATGTTATGTTTGAGGAAGGTCAATAAGTATTAATATGAAATTGACTTTTTTCACTTACAACAATTCTGTGTTTGAGAGATGACGTTTACGAGTGCCTATGCAGTGTGCAGATGTACATGTTGTGTGTGCACACCTGCAAACATATGCCATAGAATTCTCTACGTATTTCAATCATCTATATAAATTATTTGCAATTTTGAGGTTGCAGAAAGGTAGAGCGTTCGCCTGTGGATCGTTAGGTCAAACCTCACCGGCGTCACCAGCGTATCTCCTTAAGCAAGGAGTTCACTCGCATTGCTAAAGGGATAGACGCTTATAAATGGCTGCCATTACAAAGACCCTTTCTCGCCCTTGTGCAAAACTTGTCTTGAAAAAAGCGTGTGCTAAATCTCATTAAAAAAACATTAAAGCAAAAACGCTAACGACAATCAAAAAGTCTAAACTTATAGAAAGTAGTCCAACCAATTTAGGAGCTTGAAAATTTTTTCTTAAAACACCTTGTCTCCAAATAAAATAAAAACAAAACAAAATGTAACCTTGTACAGGAAAGGCTTCAATTTCACAAATGGTAAAATATCCTAATCCATTATATGGTTGTTGAGCAATAAGATATCTGTAAGCAGGAATGCCAGTATCACAGTATACTCTGTGACGAGCACTTGGTTCACCTTTCTTCGGATACTGACCACACAATGGATAACTGCCCCTGATAATATTTGATCCACTTGGAAAATAATTTTGGTCAGTAAATCCAATTATAAAATAATCCAATCTATGTTCTGTAAAAATAGAATTTTTATTTTAAAAATTAAAAAATAACTTTGTTTATGTTTTATAAACTTTTTTACTTCAAATATCTTTATTTCAAATGTCTACCTAATTGATTAAATAACTATTTGTCTAGATTTTGATTTTAGTTTTATAAAAGCTTTTTACCTTCACTATCTCTATTCCACACATCAACGTAGTTGATAAAATAATTATTTTGCATGTCCACGACAATCCAGTTTCCTTGACCTGGCTGATCATTTGTTTGAGCACAGCACCCTTTTTCAAGATATGGATCATATATTCCATCAACTGCCAAACTAGTACCATAGGACAACCATATACTACTTTGTGTTGCTGTTTTTCCAAACAAGACATTGCTGCTTTGTTGTCCTTATAAATTACAAGTATGATTGTTGCTTTTATTTTATCAATGAAAATACTTTAACTGAAAAATAGTTTACCTTTTGCTGCTAAAAAAATAGTCAACATCCAAATTATCACAGCAATCACCATTTTTTCCAATTTTTTTCTGTTCAATACTAATTATTTGCTCAGTTGAGGTATTGTTTGCATACAGCTGTTTTAACGTTAAAATGTTTTGTTCGTTTGTTAGAGAAAAATAAAGTTTTATAGTTTTATAAAAAATTAGTTTATTTTTTTTTTTAAATTTAAATTTTCCCGCTATATAAAAACACACCCAAAATAAAAACAAACAATAAAAATATTGATTTTATTTTTATTACAGTTATTTTCTAATTTAAAATTTAAATTAATAAATATTTTAAACTAAACATTTTTCTAGCCTACACAGCAACTACTAAACTAGATATATGTCAGATATTATAAAGATACACAACAAAAGTGAATTGAAGAAACTTTACCTTTAGTCATATAACTTGATACAATTTATGTAGCTGTGTTTTCCAAGTAAACTACTCAAAAAGGTTTCATTTCATTGAAATATGTATATATATATATCAAAACATAGACCTGACTACCTCACAACAAAACTTTAACTAATGACGCACAGGGTCGTTGCTACGTATAAGTGCTTTTCCAAACGGTAAACATGCAAAATCAAATTAAGCATTTAATTCGGCTAGGTTTGGAGACTGACCACACAAAACAAAATATTTATTTTTAAATTTAAGCAGGAAGTTAGAAACAATTTAATTTATAATATTTTCTTACCGCATTCATTTCTACCTCACCACACGTAGACGTTCAACCAAATATTTCAGTTTTAATCATTAACAAAAATTGAATGATTAACATATGCTGATTGGGCATTGTGGAAGAAACAAGTTTTATTTTTTGATTTCATTTTCTCAACACTGACAAATTAGTTTCACTTAAATATTTATTCATAAAATAAACGACATCGGAGTCATCTAATAAATATTAACTCACAATTCTATTGAAAAATCATAACCTACCAAAACCATTCCGCAACCAGAAAAACGCAATTTAAATTTTACAATTTTAACAGAAAAACAATTAAAAGGAAAGTTAATTCATTTTAAGATGCTAAAATTTATAATTTGTTAAATATATATAAGTTTCTTCAGAGTTACATTCTGCAGCATTCAAAAAAAAGATTATTAAATGTAGACTTTCAACCAAACATGCCAATTTGCATCATCATTAACAAGTGCCGATTGTTTAACATATAAGGTTTTCATCAATTATGACTATAAAAAATTTGCAGAAAAGAACACAATTTATAGATAAGCCATTGATCATAATTTAAAATTTGTATTTAAAATAATTTTTATTAAGAGCTAAATTTGTTTTCATTTGTTTATACTTTTTTGTTATATTTTTTCTGTTTTTATTCTGTTTTCTCTTTTAGAAAAGGATGTGAGCTGGGTCAAACCAACGACTTGCGGTGAGTTGGGTATCCATGAATCAAAAAATGATTGAGACCAATTTTCAAATAGCTTGAGATAAACATTTGAAAGCAAGTGAACCGTCAAAAACTTCCAAAAAATAAGTCTTAAAATCATTCTTAAGTAGAAAAGTGCGCGAGAAGTATTTGATATATATATATATATATATATATATATATATATATATATATATATATATATATATATATATATATATATATATATATATATATATATATACATATATATATATATACATATATATATATATATATATATATGACACGAGACTTATATATATATATATATATATATATATATATATATATATATATATATATATATATATATATATATATATATATAAATATATATATATATATATACATATCTATATATATAAAAGAACATGTCCTGACTGACTGACTGACTGACTGATGACTGACTGATAATCAACGCCGAGCTCAAACGCCTCATCCTAGGAACGTGAAATTTGGAGCTTATATTACTTTTATAGCGTAAACATCCGCTAAGAAAGGATTTTTGAAAATTTTGCTCCTGAGGGGAAAAAACTGGAAAACAAACTTTTTTCTAAAACAATGTATATCTCGAAAACCAAAAATGAGGAGATTTTGAAATTTGGTATATAGATTCTTTTTAAAAAATAAAAAGATACGTGTTTCACCATTTTTTGAAAATTCGGTTTCCCGGACCTCAAATGTGGGTTGGAAAATTGGGTTATTTGGTTTTTAAAGTAGCTTCTACTCAAAAACTGTTAATGCTACAGGAGTAAAAATTAGTATTTAGTTTTTACTCAAAAAATAATGAAATACGTGTTTTAGCATTTTTTGAAAATTTGGTTTCCAGGACTTCAAATGTGGGGTGGAAAATAGGGCTAATTGTCTTTTATAGTAACTGCTACTGAAAAACAGTAAATATCACAGATGTAAAAATTATTGTTTAGTTTCTTTTCTAAAAATAAAGATATACGTGTTTCACCATTTTTTACAAATTTGGTTTCCCGGACCTCAAATGTGGGTTGGAAAATTGGGTTATTTAGTTTTTAAAGTAGCTTCTACTCAAAAACTGTTAATGCTACAAAAGTAAAAATTAGTATTTAGTTTCTGCTCTAAAAATAATGATATACGGGTTTCACAATTTTTTAAAAATTTGGTTTCCAGGACTCCAAATGTTGGGTGGAAAATAGGGTAATTTGGTATTTAAAGTAACGGCTACTCAACAACTGTAATTGCCACAGATGTAAAAATTAATACTTAGTATCTACTCAAAAAAAAAGATATACGTGTTTCATCATTTTTTGGGTTATTTGGATTTTAAAGTAGCTGCTACTCAAAAACTGTGAATGCTACAGAAGTAAAAATTAGTATTTAGTTTCTACTCCAAAAATAATGATATAGTGTTTTAGCATTTTTTGAAAATTTGGTTTCCAGGACTTCAAATGTTGGCTGGAAAATAGGTTTATTTGTTTTTTAAAGTAACTGCTACTCAAAAACTGTAAATACCACAGATGTAAAAATTAGTATTTAGTTTCTATTCTAAAAATAAAGATATACATGTTTCACCATTTTTTACAAATTTGGTTTCCAGGACCTTAAATTTGGGGTGGACAATTGGATCACTTGGTTTTTAAAGTAGCTGCTACTCAAAAACTGTGAATGATACAAAATTAAAAATTAGTATTTAATTTCTACTCTAAAAATAATGATATACGTGTTTCACCATTTTTTGAAAATTTGGTTTCCAGGACTTCAAATGTGGGGTGGAAAATAGGGTTGTTTGGTTTTTAAAGTAACTGCTACTCAACAAATGTAATTGCTACAGATGTAAAAATTAATACTTAGTATCTACTCAAAAAAAAGATATACGTGTTTCACCATTTTTTAAAACTTTGGTTTCCATGACATCAAATGTAGGGTGGAAATAAGGGTTATTTGATTTAAAAATAACTGCTACTCAAAAACTGTAAGTGCTACAAATGTAAAAATTAGTATTTTGAAGTTTTGTGCCGGTTAAAAGTAGGTAAGTCCAGATTATCACCGGCCGGGCCAAGCCGTTAATTTAGAGTCTTCATACGAGCCAGGCCAAACCTTAAATTAAAGTGGGACGGGCCGAGGTTTTTCACCAAGTATATAGATATTTTAGTGATTTTAGGGTCTTCAGTTGGGCCGGGCCAAACCTGAAGTCAAGGTGGGACGGGCCGAAGTTTTTCATCAAGTATATTGAACTTCTAGGCCTGAAAGAATGGGCCGGGCCTAATTCAGACGGGCTGTGCCGGGCCAGGAGTTTGGGTTTTTAAAACGGACTGGGCTAAGTTGTCGACGGGCCGAGCCGAGACCTAAAAAATTGATCTCTACTATGGATGCACTGTTCAAACTCTCTAATTTCATGCGAGCGAAGCCGCTACGGGCACTGCTAGTATATGTATATGTATACATATATATATATATATATATATATATATATACGAGTTATACATACATATATATATATATATATATATATATATATATATATATATATATATATATATATATATATATATATATATATATATATATATATATATATATATATATATATATATATATATATATATATATATATATATATATATATATATATATATGTATGTATAACTCGTCATCTACGTGCGATCGGGTTTTGGTAAAAACGACATTGTGTGACGACCGTGCTGTTTCAGCTGTGCCTGATGAGATTGTTTCGATAAATGAAGCAGTTAATGATGAAAATGTTCTTTTGGCAAGAATGGCGGCAGCTCTGCATTGTGACAATATAACTATGCGACGTCGACGATAACATTTGTGTAAAATAACGTGGCATTTTAATTAATTAATTTAATTTTGGCAATTCTTCAGAGATGGTTTCGTTTTAACAATGTCATGGTTGCGCGAGATTTGACGTAGATCTGTCGTTTGACAATTAATAGATTTTGCTTTTCGACCGTATTTTTAAATGTATAACAGTTTTATTATATAATTTATTTTTAATATCTCCCTATAGTAAAATAAATTAACATGTCATTCTCGAAAAATAAATATTTGTATTTGTATTTGTTTTTGAATTTGTATTTGCATTTGCATTTGCATTTGCATTTGCATTTGCATTTGCATTTGTATTTGTATTTGTATTTGTATTAGTATTTATATTCATCTTCATGTACTTGTTCGTGTTCGTGTTCGCGTTCGTCTTCGTCTTCATGTTCATGTTCATGTTCATGTTCATGTTCATGTTCATGTTCATGTTCATGTTCATGTTCATGTTCATGTTCATGTTCATGTTCATGTTCATGTTCATGTTCATGTTCATGTTCATGTTCATGTTCATGTTCATGTTCATGTTCATGTTCATGTTCATGTTCATGTTCATGTTCATGTTCATGTTCATGTTCATGTTCATGTTCATGTTCATGTTCATGTTCATGTTCATGTTCATGTTCATGTTCATGTTCATGTTCATGTTCATGTTCATGTTCATGTTCATGTTCATGTTCATGTTCATGTTCATGTTCATGTTCATGTTCATGTTCATGTTCATGTTCATGTTCATGTTCATGTTCATGTTCATGTTCATGTTCATGTTCATGTTCATGTTCATGTTCATGTTCATGTTCATGTTCATGTTCATGTTCATGTTCATGTTCATGTTCATGTTCATGTTCATGTTCATGTTCATGTTCATGTTCATGTTCATGTTCATGTTCATGTTCATGTTCATGTTCATGTTCATGTTCATGTTCATGTTCATGTTCATGTTCATGTTCATGTTCATGTTCATGTTCATGTTCATGTTCATGTTCATGTTCATGTTCATGTTCATGTTCATGTTCATGTTCATGTTCATGTTCATGTTCATGTTCATGTTCATGTTCATGTTCATGTTCATGTTCATGTTCATGTTCATGTTCATGTTCATGTTCATGTTCATGTTCATGTTCATATTCATATTCATATTCATGTTCATATTCATATTCATATTCATATTCATATTCATATTCATATTCATATTCATATTCATATTCATATTCATATTCATATTCATATTCATATTCATATTCATATGCAGTCATTTATATGACGGCTGAAGTTTTGCGCGAAATATTAGAAAGAGACCCTGATGTTTCTGACATCGAGCTTTTTGACGTAGTTGATGACGATTGTGTTCTTTCAATTAATAAAAATATTTATTCGTAAACCGACGATCACGTAATCTTCCAATACGGGAGATAAACAACTTCCTGCGACAAGTTGTCTTGTTCTCAATATGGTGGAAACACAGTTTGGTGAAGATAGCCTTGAGGCATATAGATGACGAAAAGCATGCCAAGGCAAGGATCAAGAACAAGGATGAGGTAGAAGTGTTGTAAGAGTCAACCATTTGCACAACAGGAACAGCATGCCAATCAACAACAATAGCATGTCTCGACTGTTAGAAATGGTGAGGTGTGGAATATTAATACATCAGCAATTCACAGAACTTATTTTACTATGTTTTTATTGACCAAAATTGATTGATAAAACTGTTTAAATACTTAATTTATTTAAATGAGATTTTATTAAATTAACCTAAATTATTTGTGAAATAAAAATCTTAGAACTTAAACTAATAACGTAGTAGTTTAACAAACATTCATGAACTTGTCGTTTTCACCTGAACGCTGCAATCGATGAACATCAAACGCGTTGAACTTGTGTGAGCGACATTTAAAAAATCCTAATAATAAAATCATATTAATAAATATAGATTATAAATTATTTCTATTTTTAATTATTTTAATAAAATGTCATAAAGAGCAAGCCTATATTACAAATTTCAGCTTGATTGGATAACGAAAAATTAGTTAATTTATACTTTCAAGGTTGAAACAATCAATAGATAAAAAATATTTTTCAGCATACTCACAGCTCCCATGATGATTAACCATCTGAAACAGAATAGTATAGCAAATGGTAATGGAGTGCCACTTTGTAGCTGTCTCAAGCAGCGATATTTTAGTAACAAAAACTAAAACTATTACGAAAAAATTGCCGTAGTTAACTAAAACCACAACTAAACAAAAAATGAGTTTCACAACTAAAATTAAACTAAAACTGGAATGATTTGTTCTAAAAATAAGTAAAACTAAAATAAACAGTTTTAAATGTTTAGGAGGGTTCTAACTCCAGAAACTCAACCCCTTGTCAAGGGGCACAGCTAGAGTTTTTGGCGCCCGAGGGTAATGTCTAACAAATTTGTCCTGACCAAAATTCCCATCTGTAAACCTTTCTTACACTTTTGTCTCTAATAATAGCTGATCACTGAAGCGGAATAGTCGTAGGTATTTTTCCCCAAATGTTTGCGTCACTTCGAAAATTTTGGCGCCCTCTTTCAAATGGCGCCCAGTAAAACTTCTAAATAAAGTTTTTTTGTGATATTCATATATGAAAGCTCTGAACATTTTCCGTACCAAAGGTTGTTTACATCGATTTTTTAGTTCTTATGAATACTAAAATCAGATTAATAATATATTTTTATGTATTGAATTTTTTTTGATTATTTCTGGGTTATCCTTCTCTACAACTTCTAGTCTCTTCTCTTATTCTGTCTTGAATTGACTACTGCAATTCACTATACTATGATCTTCCTGATACTACCCTTTATCCTCTCTCTAAAGCCTTCAACTCAGTTGCGCGCATAGTTTCTCGCACCTCTTACTTCTCTCATATTTCTCCATCTCTTGTTCTTCTTCACTGGCTTCCTCTTAGATATAGGGTGATTTTTAAATTCTGCTTACTAATGTATAAAATTAAAAATAGTCCTTCTCCTCTCTACTTAACTAACTTAATACAAATCCCTTCTAAGTCTGGTCTTCGTTCTTCTTCTCGTAATCACTCTCGCATCTTCACTCTTTTGCTAAACGCTCTTTCTCCTACTCTGGTCTCTATCTCTGGAACTCTCTTCCTTCTTCTCTTATTAACTCTACTTATCTTACAGTCTTCCGTCGTGGACTTAAAACATATCTGTTTAATAAGTTCCTGACCGAGCGCTATTGAACACCACGGAAATAGCGCTATATAAATACAATTGATTGATTGATTGATTGATGGGGGTTCTAACTCCAGAAACGTCTACCTCTTGCCAAGGGGCGTAGTTAGAGTTTTTGGCGCCCGGGGACAATGTCTAACAAATTCGTCCCAACCAAAATTCCCATCTGTAAAACTTTCTTACACCTTTGTCTTTAATAATAGCTAATCACTGGAGCGGAATAGTCTTAGGTATTTTCCTCAAATGTTTGCGTCCCTTCGAAAAAAAGATGGTGGAGCCCTCTTTCAAATGGCGCCCGCAGGCGCGGTCCCGCCATTGGGAATGCATCCCCCCACCAGCCTAGGAGATCAATTTTTTTAAATGGATAAATAAGGTTAAACGTATTACCAAACACCCCCATGCCAAACACCAACTATCTATCTAACCTAGATAGTTATAAAATATGAAGAACTCCGCCTCGCTAATTGCGAGCCAGTCCCAAGCCTGGATAAAGGAGGAGGGACAGTTAAAAGGATCAAACTTTGATCCACGACAGGAAGTACTTATGTGCCTCCTACATACAGCCAATTCAGTCTTAAAACACTTGGTGTAAAGGACTATAAACTATCATAAAAAAAAAAAAAAAAAAATATGAAGAAATCTGTGGGCATCAGCAATGCGCAATTACTATCTCATTACTATACCTAAGTAAGATATGCTTGACCAACCGAAGGCGATTATGTCCTGTAACTAAACTAGCAGCCTATAAATGAGGATATTCAGCTAAGGCGATTCTCATTTGGTTTTCAGTTGTTTTCGGGTTTTCTATTTTTCGTTGTTTGCTAGCGTTGTTGAAATTTTTTTTTTAAAATTGAATTAGGGAGAGTTTAGTTTTTCCGTATACCTATATTAATTGAAAAAAACCCACTGTTTTCTGTGGAGTCTAAAGGTGGTGAAGTACTTAATTTTATAATTTATAAATCAGTATTTGTTTCACTAATTCAACCGCACAAATTCTAATTATTGTGTTGAAAATGTCAAACAAAAAACTTGAACTTCCAGCAAAAAAGTGCGCTACAGCAACTTCATTAAGATTATACGTCATTCTTTAAATCGGCATCCACTGAGCATTGAGAATGCGAACGTTCTAACCAAAACTCAAACCCTGAACAACAAGATTGTCATTTAACCACTTGTTCTATCGAATTCTCAATGAACGAAAATACATTTTAGTTGGTTACGTTTAATAAAACTTTAGAAACCGACTTCAAAGTCTCTTTATAAAAAAACGTGGTCTAGACGACCAAACTGTTTTGCAGGCCGGATTCGGCCCGCGGGCCGCCAGTTGGACAACCCTGCAGACAATTCGCCACCTGGACGGTTTGCAACCCGAGAGTTTTAATTTTGAAACCCGGAATTTTGAAAATCAAAAACCCGAACCCGATGTTTGAAAAGTTGATGACCCGGTTTTTGGACAAATGAAAACCCGAATCCGAAAAAGCCAAAAAGTCATATCCGTGATATCCTTAGATTCTATTCTTTTGAACTTTTGTGAGGTAATTTATACCACGTAGTTCTAGATCTACATAGTAAAACTTGCATCCTCCACGATGCTCCATCAGTATATGTTAACCAATTAGCACTTGCTTATGATCAGAATTTTGTTTGAAAACCTACATTTAACTGATCTAACCTTTTTATGTTAAAATCTGTTGACCAATGATTCCACGCTACATTTAAATTTCCAATCTAATAAAAAAAATAATAAATGTAGCTTAAATTTAAATTGTCTTGAAGCCATTTTTTGTTGGCCTGAGAATTTTGAGTGTAGTAAAATGCTGCAGATTTGGCGATACTGAGGTTCAGAATTTTATAGAAGAACACGGAAATGGTTGAGTCGCAAACATAATATGATTATAAACCAATTTTGTGGCGGTTTTGGTTTTTAATGTTTTTAAAAATTTCTGAACTCTGATCGGAATTTAATCTTGGTGTCAAGATTTAGTTTTTTTTGTTTGTAAGCTTGAAAGTTTGACTTGTTTAAAGTTATACTTTTTAACGTGGCCTTAGTCCTTAGATATTTGAGCCACAAATCACTCGTAAATCCATTTCTCAGAACAACCAGAAGCAGCCATTTAGAGGCGCATACCCACACCACTTGCAGACGCTGGTGATGCCGACGGGATTGAAGCCGTAGACTCTTAGATGCCTTAGTTTAATAAAAGTGATTGAATTTGAAATTGTTTCTCCAATAAAATCACAGTATGTTTATCTTGAAAGTTTTTAAATCGTTTTATATTAATTTTCATCAAAAGTGATTTTTTTCGTCCTTGAGGATCAAGAAGACTATTAATTTCTAGCAACATTCAATCTAATACCAATTGTACCATGTACCTATGTCACTGTATAAGCAATCTAAGATGTGTTCAAACACGATAAACCTAAGCAACTAAAGTGATTAAGCAGCTAAAGCTGGAAAAATGTTTGTTCAAACATAAAACACAATCATTAATCAAGTTTCATTCTCACCATTAAACGTTGTACGTTTTCTGCTTGACTTGCTAACAACGAATTTTTTAGAAATATATCTCATTAATTTTTTTTATTTATCTTAAAGGCAATTTATCAGCAAACAAAAAAAAAGTTTTGTGTTGTTTGTCTTACAGCTGTCTTGAAGGAGCCAGAAACTTTGGTTTAATTTTTTTGTAATTTTGATTTTGTTTTTCATTATTTGGTGTTTGCCATAGACATAGAGACTTGCCATTGCCACATTCGAAAGTATAAAAACTCTACGTCTATGGTGCTAGCATTGCTTGTTGTCTTTCATTATACAATTTCTGTTTTTAATGGCGGTTTGTTTATTGCTGTGTTTCTATAGAATACTTATCAATTTTTGGAAGACACGTACCAAAAAACGTTGTGCGTTTCAAGCAAGGAATTACGTCTGTGATTTTTAAATAAATGAAATTGAAATAACGCAGGGTTTTACCCAATAAACAATTCATAACAATAGTTTTCCAGTAAAATAACTTTTTTTTGGTTAAAATGTAAACAATTGGGATGTCTTGTAATGCTTAACAAAATACTGGCATGTTATTGTCACATATATAATTTTTATTATTTTCTTTCATAAGACTTCTACGTTTGACGTTTATCGATTAAATAGCCAGCAGAGGCTCATAAAAGAACAAAATGCGCTTTAATGTTCTTAAAGGTATTACATATAAACAAAATCAAAAGTTTATTATTGTTATATAAAGTTTGGTTTGTATACAAATTGTTGTTTAAAGTTTTTGAAATTTAAGCCATATTTACTTAAAGATCTAAAAATACTTTTTCATTTGAAACTATTTCTAAAAATAATTTTAAATAGAAAGTTCTACAGCTTTAAATAAATAAACTAATACATTAATAAATAAAATAAGTTGATATAAAAATTTGCTTACAAAAATATATAAGTTTTGCTAATAAACGTAACTTTAAAAATTTAAAAAACCAGTTAGGATTAGAAATTAGGATTTGATGATATGGAAATTGCTCGGGAAATTGTTATTATAACTTGGAAGTTGATGATTTCATTTACAATACAAGGTAAAACTCAATTTTGTTAGGTAGAAATATGTTATTGACTTATAACAATAAGTTCTGAAATATAAGGGCAAGGAAACACCAATGTTTTATTGAGAAAGCCAGCAACACAAAGTAGTATTTATGAAACATGGGGTGCTAACCTGGCTGTTGATGGAAACCGTGATCCAGAGGTTTATGATGGAAATTGCGCGCATATAAACGATCTGCCAGGTCAAGGAAACTGGATTGTCGTGGACATGCAAAACAAATATTTAATTAATTACGTCGACTTTTGGAATAGAAATCTCTGTGGTAAATATTTAAAAAAAAATATAATTTTTTCTTAGTTTTTTCTGCAGGTAAAAGACCTTGTTAAATAAATGTTAAACAATTTAAAAAAAATAAATATTGTATATTACTCTAAAAAATAAAAACTATTTTTTTTCAGAAAATAGATCTGATTATTTTATGATTGGATTAACTGATCAAAATTATTTTCTAATTGGTTCTGACATAATCAGAGGCAATTATCCATTGTGTGGACAGTATCCAAGTCCAGCACAATCAAGTGTTCGTCACAGAGTATACTGTGATACTGGCATTCCTGCTTACAGATATCTTATTGCTCAACAACCTTATAATGGACAAGGATATTTTACTATTTGTGAAATTGAAGCTTTTCCAGTTCAAGGTGTTTCGAAATATTATAATTTTGTGCACAGGGTGTTTGAAATAAATTGTTTAACTTTTTAAAAGTTAAAATCAACAACTTTCTGTTTTTGGTTTTTCTAATAATATTTATTTTTTTTGAATTTCATAAAAATTTTGTAATTATTTACCGAGCAATATCATGTTTTTGTTGCCCTTCAGAATTTTGTTCAATGGAAACAAAATAAATAAATTAATAAACTTATTTGCTAATATGCTAATAGCAGCAGTGGTGGAATCGGGACTGGTAACTGTTATTTATCAATAAACGTATAACTTTCAAAACAAAAACACATTTTGATAAATGTGTTGAAAATAGACACAATGCTCTGCACTTTTGTGATTTTCACTTTTAAAATGCATTTCAAAATGAACATTAATAATAATAATAATAACTACTGCATTGTGTTACCAATATTATTTTTAAAAAAATGCGTTATTGAACTAAAGTATTTGGATTAGCTCATATTAATTTATTAATACTTATTTTAATATCACTTTTTATAATAATTGTTTAAATTGATAATTTGTTTTAACGCATTGATAATTTTAATTATTATTTTATTTAAGTTTTATTACTTTAAATTTTTTTATTTTAAGTTCTAGTTGGAATTTATTTTTTGAATTAAATTTTTTTAGATACAATTTGGAAAATCAAACATAACAATAAACTGGATAACAACACAATTGTTTCAACAAAATGTCGAAGTGAACAGGAATGCATAACTAAATGTTTTCTTCTTTTTCAATGTCGATCTGTCAGTGTTGAGAAAATAAATTCAAGAAGTAAAACTTGCATCCTCCACGATGCTCCATCAGCATATGCCAACCAACCAGCATATGTTAATGATGCAAACTGGAATATTTGGTTGAAGATATACATCTAATAATCTTTTGTTAGCATGTTATAGAATTTTATTTTAAAACGTTAAATAAGTGTTTAAAAACAAAGTTGTTTTTGTATACAGCATATTTAAAAATAAATTTGAATTTAGACAGTTGAAATTTTTTTTGTATTAGTTGAGATACGTCTATATTCTGGTACAGACATATGCTGTTTAAAACAATTGTGCTGTTAATGCTGTGTTTCATATTTCTATTTTTGTTTTCAAATGTTTATATAGTATAAAATGCCATTTTTTAAAAATATTTAATACTTGATGTCAAACACAGCGATGTAACAATAAAAATCGTCATTGTTTATTAAAAACAATAATCATTTTAATGCATATGTGCTGCATATCATATTGGCATGATTTTTGTTCATCACAACTCTTCATTGTGAACACCTGATGTTTGTTTTATGTTTTTAATTCGTGAACAGCTTGACCAACGGGCATGTTTTTTTGAACAGCCAGCAACAGCTTAATGTGTTTCAACAACCGTTTTTTAGTAGCGTTGTAATCTAGGACCATATTTTGCTTATGTTAACCAACCAGCATATGTTAATGATGCAAACTGGAATATTTGGTTGAAGATCTACATCTAATAATCTTTTGTTAGCATGTTATAGAATGTTATTTTAAAACGTTAAATAAATGTTTAAAAATAAATTGGTTTTTGTATACAACATCTTTAAAAATAAATTTGAATTTGGACAGTTGAAAAACAATTTGTATTATTTGAAATACGTCTATATTTTCTGCAGACATATGCTGTTTAAGACTATTATTAGGCTGTTAATGCTGTGTTTCATATTTCTATTTTTGTTTTCAAATGACTCTATGTTTATATAGTATAAAACGCTATTTTTTTTGAAAATATTTAATACTTGACGTCAAACAAAGTGATGTAACAATAAAAACGCTATTGTTTATTAAAAAATAGTCATTTTAATGCACATGTGCTGCATATCATATTGGCATGATTTTTGCTTATCCCAACTACTCATTGTGAGTACCTGATGTTGGTTTTTTTGTTTTCAATTCGTGAACAACTTTATTATACAGGTTTTTTATATAGCGCTTTTTACAAAATAAAAGTCGCAAAAGCGCACTGCACAATTAAACGGAAGAGAACAAATCTGTCTTGAGTTGTTCACGAAAGACACTAAAAGGCATCGTTGGATCCTTCAGAGCGGTGAAAAAGCTATTTTAGGCCACAGGACCAGCCACAGAAAATCCACGCCTGCTAATCGTCACAGTCTCCGTTTGAGGGACAATAGATCGCCGGCCGCCGCCGATCGAAGATGAGATCGACCGGAACACATAACTCCTGAAGATAAACAGGAGCCATGCCATGGAGGCATTTATAAACCATAGAGCAAAGTTTAAAGCGGATTCTCTGCTGAAAGGGAAGCCAATGAAGCCGCGTCCGCATCAGACTCGAAACACTGGCACAGCCAGGCAATCGCAGCACGAGACGGGCAGCTTCCCGAAGAACAGATTGAAGCCTGTTGATCTGGAACAGCGGTAGACCGGCTAGGACCCTGTTGCAATAGTCAACCCGGCTGTGCACCAGTGCTCTTACAAGGGAGTGAGCAGAGTCTGTAGTGAGGCTCCTGCGGATGATACGTAGCTGACGAAGATGGTAGAAACAGGTACGGGTGAGATGGGAAATGTGTGTCTCCATAGACAGATCACGGTCAACCAGCACCCCAAGATCCCGAACAGACGCGGAAGGCCTGACCGAAACCCCAGCAATGTCCACATCCCCCATCAGACAATGCCTCAGCCGCCGAGACGAACCCAGCCATATCAGTTCAGTCTTTGATGGATTGAGTTTCAAGCGATTACAGGCAGTCCATGGATGACAACATTACATCTTCGCCTACCAATCTCCTCTTGCTCCCTCTGATCTTCCACAATAACCTTGGTTTGCAACTGCAAAAATAACGTATTATCGCTCTCCAGACCCAGTAGAATCTTTATCAAGTTCAAAAAACAAAACAAACGTCCAGAACCAAGGAAAACAAAATTACTTTTTAGTTAGAACAACGGGCACATTTTTGTGAACAGCCAGCAACAGTTTAATCTGTATCAACAACCCTTTTAGTAGCCTTGTAATCTAGGCAGTGTTGGGAAAGTTACTTTGAAAATGTAACTAGGTACAGTTACTAGTTACTTGCTGAAAATGTAACTAGTTACAGTTACAAGTTACTAAATAATGTAACTAGTTACTTTGCAGTTACTTTCATTGTGAGACGTGTTGGCCCAGTACTGCCATCTTCGCCATTAACACCGCATTTGCTAGTCTTATCTGCGAGCTGCTAACATTGTAAAAGAGGTCGCTGGCCTGTTCCTCCATGTAATAAGTTGCACTCAAAATTGATGTACTTTAACTTTAAAAAACACAAAAAGTTATTTAACACACTAAATCCAATTTATTCCAAAAAATCAGTAAAAAATAAAATTCAAATTGCCTTATTGGCTCTTAAAAGAAGCTGTTTTTCAAACTTGTCATCATTAAGGCGATTTCGTCAAGGAGTGAAAATCTGACCACTAATGCTGAAAAGTCTTTCAACTGGTACACTTGACGGTAGGGCAGAATTATATTTTAAAAGCAGTTTTTTATCTTGGGATACTTGTGGAGATATAGGCTATTATACAGGTTATATTCATTGACAATCTATAAATTGAATTACAACACATTTCTAACAACTTAACAAGTTATTGACAAGTAATTCGTTTAAAATAATTCGTTTTTGCGGTGTTTTAATGATGCAACCGCACTGTTCTGTGCATTATTGCTCTCTAGTAATAACGCTTAAAATAATGAGCCAAAACCTTTCAAATTATGGTGCCATAATATCTATCAAATAATCAACCTATTTAGCTAAAACAATTTAAGAAACGCTTGTCGCGATTTAATTCCGGGTCCCTTATGTGAAAATTCGTAGATCAACCGGTCTAAGCGTTCAATAACCATAAGGATAAACGAGACCAAAATAGAAACATCTATTCTTCGTACAGAGTCACTTCAAACATCCTCTGAGGTCACAAACGACTTCAGCAGTTGTTCCAGGGTGAAACAAGACTTGACTGTTGGACAAATTTTAGTCTGATATTTTAGTATTACTGTTATTTTCATTTGGCATGAAAATAACATTTTTGTTAAAAAAACAGCGATTGTTGAAATCATGGCAATCCATGAAATTGAAGAAGCTATTAAAAAATTCAAATATAACGTTTTTTAAAGCCGGACAAAGATTTTCATTTTTATTAGGTCTGTGCCGGTATAATTTTTTGTGGCCGGTACCGGTATTTCTAGGCCAAAAACCGGTTCTACCGGTACCGGTAAAATGTCGAAAGCCTGAAAATGGCTAATAATAGTGTTTGAAAGTGTGTTAGTGTTATCGTCCGCGGTCGGTCACCAGTTAACAAAGCGGAATCGTTTATAGACCGTTAGTGCTATGCTATTGCTAAAAACCGTTGTCCGTAATTGAATTGTAGCAAACAATGGGCATTTAAGTAGATTGCACTGCCCATACTGCTGATGTAGGTCTTTAAATTTTTTGTCTTTTATGCGCGATGTGCTGAATGCAGATTATACAATACCGGCACCTTTCAAACCAGCGTAACCGGTATTTGCCGGTATTGCCGAAAAGCTGCCGGTATACCGGCACAATCCTAATTTTTATTAATGCTTTTGATTTTTTTGGTTGTTTTTGGAAATATCTTCTACGCTGATCAGGATTCAATTTTGGTTTTTCTGATTTAAACAGTTGAACAACTTGTCAAATTCTTTAATATAATTCTTTTGTTTCTGAATACTACCCTTGCACAGAATGACTAAAAATCTTTTGAAACGCCAAGTGTATACAATTATTACTATGGTCACAGTTGTATAAACAGTTTCGGTTGTGTTTGAACATGATTAAACTTAACATTTAATTTAAAGTAATAACACTGAAGCAGCTGAAACTAAAAAATGTTTATTCAAGCATGAAACAAAATAGCCGCTTTAGTATCTACAGCATTTTTTATGAACATTTTTTGCTTAAAGTGTTATTAAATAGATCTAATAAATTATTACTTAAAAAGCAATTAAAACATAAGCAGGTTTTCTATCTTTATTCTATTTTTCATAAGACTTCTACGTTTGTATACAAATGTTGTTTCAAATTTTTAAAATTTAAGCCATATTTACTTTAAAAATCTAAAATTACTTTATTTTTAATTTAAAACTATTTCTAAAAAAATTGAAATAAAGAAATCTACAGCTTTAAAGAAGTAAACTATTAAATTAATGAATGAAACGATTTGATATAAAAGTTTGCTTTAAAAATATTTAAACTTTGCTAATAAACGTAACTTTAAAAATTTGAAAACCCAGTTAAGATTACAAATTAGGATTTGCTAAAATGGAAATTGTTATTATAGCCTGGATTTTGATGATTTTATTTGCAATACAAGGTAAAATTCATTTTAAAGCTAGAAATACGTTATTGACACATAACAAAAAGCTATAATTTAGTAGGGCAAGGAAGCACCAATGTTTTATTGAGAAAGCCAGCAACACAAAGTAGTACAATGAACTCATGGGATGCTAATCTGTCAGTTGATGGAAACCGTGATCCAGATGTTACTCATGGAAGTTGTGCGCATATAAATGATCTACCAGGTCAAGAAAACTGGATTGTCGTGGACATGCAAAATAATTACTTAATTAATTACGTAGACGTTTGGAATAGAAATGTCTGTGGTAAATATTTTTATTAATCCATTTATAAAATTGTAAATTTTCTCAAGTTTTTTTGAAAAACTTAAAACTAAATTTTGTTTCAAGAAAATAGATTGGATCATTCTATAGTTGGATTAACTAGCCAAAACTACTTTCCAAGTGGTTCCAATATTATCAGAGGTAGTTATCCATTGTGTGGTCATTATCCAAGCCCAGCACAACCAAGTGCTCGTCACAGAGTATATTGTGATACTGGCATTCCTGCTAATAGATATCTCATTGCTCAACAACCTTATGATGGACCCGGATCTTTTACTATTTGTGAAATTGAAGCTTTCCCTATTCAAGGTTATTTTCATTTTTCAAACCAATTTAAAAAATTTTCAAGTTTTTTGCAAAATTGTAAAAGTTATTTTTTCACTAATTAAAACGTTTTAAATTATTATTATTTATTTAAAAAAAAGTTTGTATGACATTATTTTTTAAAAAATTATTGTAATTTTGTTTATGTGAAAGTTATAACTTATATTTTAATTTAAAATTATTTTAACAATGTTTTTCAGATACATTTTGGAAAATCAAGCAAAACTATAAACTGGCCAACAACAAAATTGTTGCAACAACACTTCAAAGTGTACAGGAATGTATAATGAAATGTTTTATTTTTATTCAATGTCGATCTGTCAGTGTTGAGAAAACAAATTCAAAAAGTAAAACTTGCATCCTCCACGATGCTCCATCAGCATATGTTATTCAACCAACATATGTTTATGATACAAACTGGAATGTTTGGTTAAAGATCTACATCTAACATTCTTTGGTAAACATATTTTTCTAAACAAGTAATAACTAAAATCTACATTTAACTTAGCATGTGACCAAACTTTTTTCTAAAACTTCTAAAGTGTTTTTTTTAGTTTGTATTCTTGAAAAATATGACATAAATTTTATTGAGATTTTTTAGTTTTGTTCTGTAAATATTGAGAACCATGTTATTTGTAGTTATTTTTTTACAATGATAAAAAGGTTTAATAGCTGAAATGTTTTTTTTGGTATGCGGACTTTTCATCAAAGGACGATTCATCAAGGGACTGTTCATCAAGGACTATTCATCAAGGGACTATTCATCAAGAAACTATTCATCAAAGGACTATTCATCAAGAGGACGGTTCATCATAAGGACTGTTCATCTAAAGACTATTCATCAAAAGGACTATTCATCAAATTGTAAAGCCACTCAGCAACCTTTATCAATATATACCCAAGATATTTTCAGCGTAAAGTAATTTGATGTATTTTTAAAAGACAGTTCTTCAGACTTCTTCATCTTTGATAAAATAAATTTCAAACATATCAGTAATTTTAAAAAAATAATGATGGCAACCAGGGTTGTTAAGAGCGGTAATATTGGCTAACAAGATCGTTGATGGCAGCGCCGCAACATTTTTTAACTGTTCTCAGCGCTATTCGCTACCGCAACTTTTATTAAAAAAACAAAATAAGTTTTTTAATATCAATTAAATGAGTTCCAATGTATTTGGTTTTTATTTGAAGTTTGCATGAAATCTGAGTCTGGTTGATTTATCGACGATCCGGACGAGCGTAAGCGTCTTTTTGAAATGACCTTTCCTGACCTCGCTAAAGCGAGCGTGTTCGTCTCTTTGAAGTGTGGCAGAAGTGGTATACCGGGTGTTAGTGATGTTTTGAGGTGTATGGTATTCTGGCTGTTTGAGTGTGTATATACTTACAGTTTGTACGAACAGTTGAAAGCAGTTTTTTTAAACTTTTTATTCAATTGTCTTTTGCTCGTTTGATCTTAAGATCTTGACGTTATTTCTTGTCCAGTTGTTTTATTTACTGTATGTGACGAATAAAATTGTTGTATATTACAACCATGTCTTCTACAAACTTGCTGATTGCTCGAGGCAATTATTACAAAACTGTAGTAGTTGAAATAAGTTTTAACGTTGTTGAAGTCTAAAAATTTAAAGTTTCAGCACCCTTCCTACGCAGGCGTTGGTGTAATTCGTTCATTCATTGTTTTTAATAATATAAATAAGAGTTTAGGTTTTTCTCAAAAGTAAACAACAACGTTAAATAAATTTAATTGTGTTTAAACTAACCCACAATCTTAACATGTATATGATTCAGGCACGTTTTCCGATCGTTGGTCATATAGGGTACTTTATGCGAACGAGTCGAAGTTAGTTTATTCAGCTTATAGTTGTGCAGTAGTTGGATTGGTGATAGTGTTTTTTCAAAATTTAATTCTTCGAATAAAATGTTTGTAAAGTTTAAAAATGAAAGGCGTCAAACAGAATGTTTCACTTTGACAACCTTGTCATTCTTCCACCCGCCACAATTTTCTAGCTTGTAGCGACCTTCTGTTTTCACCTTTTTGATCCAAGTGCTTTCCAATCGTTTTTGTCGTTTGGGTTGCCGTAGCACTGACCAGACCGTATTCGCGACCTCCATTTCATCACCCAAAAAACCGACACAGTCTAATCCCACCTTATTATTAGTATAATCAACTTCTACCTTCCCGTAAACATCACAAGGAATAACATTTTCTTCTTCATTTTCCTTTTTATCAGTCACGTATTCTGATGCGTATTTGTTTCAATATCAACACATGTAATTACACATACATAAGGTTTAAACACCAAAGAGTGCGCATTATAAAAACATTTATTTATTCCAAATTCAACTTTATCATTATACTTTGTACTTTTTGTTTAATTCAAGCTTTGGTCATTTAGGAACATAAATTTACACACAAATCTTAAGTAACAGTCTCAAATTCTTTAAAAAAAGTCTCAAACTTAATACGCTGTGTTGCTAAGAGTACGCAGTTACAACCATTCATACAAGCTAAGAGTGCGCAAAAGATCGAAGTGAAGTCATTAGCCCTGACAAAGATCACAAGTGAAGACCCCACATCCGATGTAGTCTTTACACTCATCATGCCACCAAGCTGTACACCGTGACATTGGATTCAATATTCTTCTGGCGGTTCAAAATAAATTTTAGTACATAGTGGATATCTTATTATTTCTCGACCTGTACTCGTATTCAACAATTGTGGATTGCTTCTAGAAGTCTTGTTTGTTTTTTCTCTAATCTGCTGTTTTCTTATTTTTATTTCTGTCTGCTTTTTGTCTTCCTTCTTCTAGTGGATTTTAATAGGGTGTGCCTGTTAAAATTTCTTCAGATCTCCTCCGTTTTACTCTTTGATGAGCTGCCTTTGCAAGAGGTCAAATATCAGAAGGTTTAAATAACCCTGACGTAGACGGTGCTGGCTCATGCTTTGGCCACTTGCTATTTTCTCTTTTATTTCTTTCAAAATGTCCTCCGTAAAAATTAATTTTCAGTTCGATTTTCTTTTGCATTTTCCCATCTTGGCAGTCCTGCAAAAAATATTTAACAAATCTTAAAACATAAGCAAACTGTGTTAATATTAAACAAAAAAAGCTATCTATCTATATGGTTTACATATTATGATAAGAGTACGCGTTCGCACTCTTTGGGTGCGTACTCTTACCTAATACGTGCTTTTGGTTATGAATCTCAAAATTTTTTACAGCAAGTGTAATGGTGACATAACCTCTGTTAAGAAACAAAATTTGGAACACAAGTTTCTATTATAATATCAGTTATTGCATAAAAATCAGTCGCAAATCATACAAACCATGTTTGAAATTGTTAAAAATTAAGATAAATCATTTTGGAAATCTATTTTTAGCTATATCATTCGAAATAAATATCTTGGCGATGCGAGTTTTTTTCTAACACTTTGTCATGACTTGTCTCACTGGGTTGCCATTTAAAGAAAAATAAAAGTACTAAACGCACTGCGTACTCATTGGTGTCTCTATCCTATGACTTTGATCAGAAAGTTTTGCATTATAAAAAATACATTTTCTATAAACAACGTTTTTCTTGTGCCTAAAAAGTATAAAATAATCTATCTATATATATAAAAATGAATGTTTGTATATATGTATTTATGTATGTTAATGTCCTTTATGCATTGCTACACCATTCATCCGATCGTAATGAAATTTTCACACAACCTTGAGAGTCAATGAAAATCAAAAAGAAAAAAAAAATTTTTGAAATCCGTCACAAAATGAGCGGAGCGGAGCGGGTGAGCGAGCGGGAACTATATATATATATATGTGCGTATGTATGTGTGTATGTATGTATGTGTATGTGCATGTATGTGTGTCTGTGTGTGTGTGTTTATGTATGTACTAGCGGAGATACCCGGCGTTGCCCAGGTTTTTTAGAGGTTTTTCTAATGTTTGTCTCTTTCTCTCCCGTTTCCTTTCCCACCTGCTTTCCCACTCCTGTTAGCTTTTCCGTTTTCGGTCGTTTTCCCACTGCCGGTCGCTTTCCCGCTCCCGGTCGCTTTCCCGCTCCCGGTCGCTTTCCCGCTCCCGGTCGTTTTCCCGTCCCGGTCGCTGCCCCGTTCCCGCTCACGTTTGCTCTCCCATTCCCGCTCACGCTTGCTTTTCTGTTCCCGCTCGCTGTCCGTTCCGGGTGCTTTCCCGTTTCTATAATAGACAAACTAACCCACAAACATTCATATATATATATATATAGTCTTAGCAAATCTATTTTGCGTTTTATAGGCTAACAGAAGTTATGAAAGAATGTAAAAGAGAAAATGAGCGGGAACGGAAACGGGAACGGGAGAGCTACCGTGACCGGGAATGGGAGAGCAAGCATGACCGGGAACGGGAGAGCAAGCGTGAGCGGGAACGGGAAAGCAACCGGAAACGGGAAAGCGACCGGGAACGGAAAGCGACCGGGAACGGGAAAGCGACCGGGAACGGGAAAGCGACCGGGAACGGGAAAGCGACCGGGAACGGGAAAGCGACCGGGAACGGGAAAGCGACCGGGAACGGGAAAGCGACCGGGAACGCGGAAAGCGACCGGGAACGCGGAAAGCGACTGGAATCGGGAGAGCAAGCTTGGAAGGAAACGCGAGCAAGAGAGAAAATCGATAACAGAACTTCTGAGCGGGAAAGCGACCGGGAGCTGGAAAACGACCGAGAGCGGAAAAGCGACCGGGAACGCTACGAAAACGGGAAAGTGGAGAAGGGAACGGGAGCGAGAGAGACAAACATTAGAAAAACCTCTAAAAACCCCGGGCAACGCCGGGTAACCCCGCTAGTATATATATAAAAGAACATGTCCTGACTGACTGATAATTAACGCCGAGCTCAAACGCCTCATCCTAGGAACGTGAAATTTGGAACTTATATTACTTTTATTGCGTAAGCATCCAATAAGAAAAGCATTTTGAAAAATTTGCTCCTGAGGGGAAGAAACTGGAAAACAAACTTTTTTCTCAAACAATGTATATCTCAAAACCAAAAATGAGGAAATTTTGAAATTTGGTATATGGATTCTTCTTGAAAAATAAAAAGATACGTGTTTCACCATTTTTTGAAAATTCGGTTTCCCGGATTTCAAATGTGGGTTGGAAAATTGGGTTATTTGGTTTTTAAAGTAACTGCTACTCAAAAACTGTATTTAATTTCTACTCTAAAAATAAGGATATATGTGTTTCACCAGTTTTTGAAATTTTGGTTTTCAGGACCCCAAATGTGGGGTGGAAAAAAGGTTTCTTTGGTTTTTAAAGTAACTGCTACTCAAAAACTGTAAATACCACAGATGTAAAAATTAGTATTTAGTTTATATTCTAAAAATAAAGATATAAGTGTTTCACCATTTTTTACAAATTTGGTGGACAATAGGATTACTTGGTTTTTAAAATAGCTGCTACTCAAAAACTGTGAATGCTACAAAAGTAACAATTAGTATTTAGTTTCTACTCTAAAAATAATGATTACGTTTTTCACCATTTTTTGAAAATTTGGTTTCCAGGACTTTAAATGTGGGGTGGAAAATAGGGTTATTTAATTTTTAAAGTAACTGCTACTCAACAACTGTAAATGCTACAAAAGTAAAAATTAGTATTTAGTTTCTACTCTAAAAATAAAGATATATGTGTTTCACCATTTTTTGAAATTTTGGTTTTCAGGACCTCAAATGTGGGGTGGAAAAAAGGTTTCTTTGGTTTTTAAAGTAACTGCTACTCAAAAACTGTGAATGCTACAGATGTCAAAATTAGTATTTAGTATTTACTCAAAAAATAATGATATAAGTGTTTCAACATTTAAATAAAATTTGGTTTTCAGAACCTCAAATGTGGGGTGGAAATAAGGGTTATTTGATTTTAAAATAACTGCTACTCAAAAACTGTAAGTGCTACAGATGTAAAAATTAGTATTTTGAAGTTTTGTGCCAGTTAAAAGTAGCTAAGTCCAGTTTATCACCGGCCGGGCCAAGCCGTTATTTTAGAGTCTCCACACGGGCCAGGCCAAACCTTAAATCAAAATGGGACGGGCCGAGGTTTTTCTCACCAAGTATATAGATATTTTAGAGATTTTAGGGTCTTCGGTTGGGCCGGGCCAAACCTGAAGTCAAGGTGGGACGAGCCGAAGTTTTTCATCAAGTAAATAGAGCTTCTGGGCCTGTAAGAATGGGCCGGGCCTAATTCAGACGGCCTGTGCCGGGCCAGGAGTTTGGGTTTTTAAAACGGACTGTGCTAAGTTGTCGACGGGCCGAGCCGAGACCTGAAAAATTGATGCACGGTTCAAACTCACTAATTTCATGCGAGCGATGCCGCTACGGGCACTGCTAGTATTCCTATAATTCATATACAACGAAAATCGTTGCGGGAGCATTGTTTTGTATAACTATTTGTTTTACTAAAGTTTTGATGTTGTAGCCCAAAGGTGGGCAAACGCCAAAGTTTTTTATGCGGCCCGTTTAGAATTTTCGCTAAATTTTTGAAGTTGATTATCGGATTTGATTTAAATAAATTATTTTAACACTGTTCTTGTTGGTTCTTTTTGCATAAAACTCACAACATCCCTATTCGAAACTGGGTTCGCGTTTAACCAAAATTTAGTTTTGTTTGCGTTTCGAAAGGTTTTAAAAATTGTAACTTGAAAGTGAATAAGCGTTGATTTAACCATGAGTGCTTCCAAGAAAAGAAAAATTGAGGACGAATATCGTGTTTTTAATGAAGAATGGACTGCTAAATACTGCTTCACAAATGTTAGGGACAAAGCAGTCTGCTTGCTGTGCCGTGAGTGTGTGGGCGTCTTTAAAGAGTACAATTTAAAACTGGTTCCACACTTCAAAAACATTAACCAAAACTGTGAACAGTTACATACTTATCATTGATTATAATTGTATTCTGTCGTCAGATTGTATGCAAATTCCTTTTTCTTCATAATTACTTTGATAGTAACAATAAACTTTTGATGGAATGATTATAAATAATAAAATCTTATTTTTATTCAGTTTTTTGTTTCAGTTCGTATTCTAAAAGGCAGTGTGAATGTGTAATAGAGTGTGAATGTAAAATAAAATGACAAATACATTGTTATGATGAATTTTAAAAAATATGAATTAATTTTCATAATTTCAAACGTTGTAAATTTTAATTAAAATAGACCTATATGCGGCCCACGATAACAAAACAGTTTTCAATGTGGCCTCCGTAGAAAATGTTTGTCCACCCCTGTGCTAGGATATATTTCTTGTCTTAAAAATTCTAGTCGACTACCATACATGCACAAATTGGAAAGAACAATAGTTATACATTATTCCTTTCTAAAAAAATAATTAATCTAATATTTCTTTCTTACGCAATGTATAGGTACGAAGTCTGCAGATTTTCAGTAAACAATACACAAGTACAAATAATATCCTTATGAAAACAATACGTGTTTATTATCTCAAACAAAACCAAAACAAATATCTCGTAGCGCTTAAAGAAAGCCAAACCATTTTCTTTCCACTTAAGTCATGCTGCTTTACATTAGACGTTCGTCGATTGAATGGTCTGCGGCGTTGAATTGGAGAACAAAATGTGCTTGATCAATTTATTTACCTGATACATCCGTGTTACGTTGAAAATTTGAATTTTTAAATTTTTATTTTCAAAATAATTTAATTTGTTTATTTAAACAAGTTAGAAGTTATTTTATTTTTCTAATTGAACGTTATATAAAACTAATATAAAACGTTTTTTTTTCAGGTTTTAAACATTTTAAACAAAAAACAAACAAAATTTGTCATGATAATTTGGATATTTTTAAGTTTAGTCACAACACCAGGTAAGACAATATTTTACCTAAAAAAATATTTATTAAAATTATCAATGAAATATTATTTATAAGGGCAAGGAGACACCAACGTTTTACTGGGAAAGCCAGCAACACAAAGTAGTGCATACGGATCCTATGCTGACGCTAACTTGGCAGTTGATGGAAACCGTGATCCAAATTTTGATCATAGAAGCTGTGCTCATACAATTGATCACTCTAATCAGGGAAATTGGATTGTTGTGGACATGCAAAATAATTACTTAATTAATTACGTGGACGTTTGGAACAGAGATTTTTGTGGTAAGAAATTTTGGCAAACGAATTTCTAAAACGATTCATCTAAATCTTTGCTTTCAGAATATAGATTGGATTATTTTATAATTGGATTAACCGACCAAAATTACTTTCCAAATGGTTCAAATATAGTCAGAGGCAGTTACCCATTGTGTGGTCAGTATCCAAGCAAAGCCCAATTAAATGCTAGTCACAGAGTATACTGTGATACTGGCATTCCTGCTTACAGATATCTTATTGCTCAACAACCTTATAATGGAGCTGGATCTTTTACAATTTGTGAAATTGAAGCTTTTCCTGTTCAAGGTTATGTTTTTACATACTAAATGTTTTGAAAAAATATTGAGCATTTTTATTATTATTTCCATGTTTTTGTTTTTATTATTTCACAATTTTCTGATTTGCTCATCCCACATAAATTATTCTATTCCTTACAAATTTTTTGACTGCTATTGAGTTTTAAATATTTTTGGCATTAGTGTTGGCTTTAAAAAAATGTTTATTGGAAATAAAAATTTAATTTGAGAAACGGTAAACTCTGGGCTAGGATGCATCAATAAAAAAGAAAACCCTCCAGATAACCGTTCAGAAAATTAAGTTTTGTACGTTCTACAAAAATGTGAACAGTTTTTTATTCGTTATCAATGAATTTAATTCGTGGTTTTTGGGACATATTAATGGGTTGATCATTAAATTATAAAAAATAAATTTAAAATCAATTTTTTTTCCAAAAATTGTTGAAAAACATAGATCTATATATATATATATATATATATATATATATATATATATATATATATATATATATATATATATATATATATATATATATATATATATATATATATATATATATATATATATATATATATATATATATATATATATATATATATATATATATATATATATATATATATATATATATAAGAACATGTCCTGACTGATTGACTGACTCACTGACTGGCTAATAATCAACGCCGAGCTAAAACGCCTTATTCTAAAAACGTGAAATTTGGAACTTATATTACTTTTATAGCGTAAGGGTTTTATAAAAAAAGGTTTTTGAAAATTTTGCTCCTAAGAAGATGAAACAGGAAAACACATTTTTTTCTAAAACAACGCATATCTCGAAAACCAAAAATGGAAAAATTTTGAAATTTGGTATCTATATTTTTTAATAAAAAAAATACGTGTTTTATCTTTTTTTGAAAATTGGTTTCCAGGACCTCAAAGTGGGCTGAAAATAAGGGTTATTTGTTTTTTTTTTAGAATAACTGCTATTCAAAAACTGTAAAGGCTACAGATGTAAAAATTAGTATTTAGTATCTACATGAGAAATAAAAATATAATTGTTTTACCAATTTTTAAAAATTTGGTTTCCAGGACCTCAATTGTGAAGTGGAAAAAATGATATTTCATTAAAAACTCTAAAAACTAAAATGTGAATTTTTTGCGATTTAGTACCAAGATTATTCCTCCAAAATAAAAAAATACATGGCTGGCTGGGTCCTATTCATCACATACCGGGCCAGGCCTCGACTTTTGTGCTAATGAAACGGGTTAGTTTGGGTCTAAATAACAATCCAGGTCTGGAATTTTTTGCCTATGAAATAAGCCAAACCGATTCTAAAAAATCCTGTAGGGCTCTATAAATTAGAGTAGGGGAGAACCGTACTGAATGGCCACTGTACAGAACGGCCACTGAGATTTTCTCATTTGTTAAATTATTTTTTACGCCCATCTCTTTTTTAACATGTGTATATATATGAACTCTTTGTTCAGTGTTATTCTTTTGTGTCTCGTGTATTTCATTTGGCATTTATAGAGCTTTTTGGTTTTTCGTAAGAAAAAGTGAAAACGAGTCAGGTCAGAACTATTCTATTCTCATCAAATATTGAAGGTTATATTTTATAAGATATTTTTTGTAAATAAAGATATGTATGATTAATATTTTAATCTAAATTTTGGATGTCTAAAATTATTATTTTGCTCGTAGCACACTAAAATGCTCGTACATCTCGGTTCGTACTGAATGGCCACTGTAAGGTCGTACTGAATGGCCATAGTCATTCAGTATTGCTGAATGTTTAAATTTTCATAAATGTGTTGAGGTTCATTGTTGATCAAAATTTTAATGTAATAGAATGAAATTGTTTAATATATTCAAGACATATACATATTAATCACTACTTAATAATGTTTTATGGTTATGTTTCAGAATGAGAAAACGAGTATCTACTGCTTTGAAGGGGGGATGGTCTCAAAATAACATGGAAAGAGCAGTAGAAGATGTTTTGAAAGCTTGCTTGCCAGTTAGATCTGCAGCTGAGAAGTAGAAAAAGATTTGAGGTGATCCAAATTAAAAACATCAAAACTTGCAGCAAGAAGAGATATTTCGAAAAGCTTCCCAGACATCGAGCCTGACGGGGAATCAACATCTACAAAATCTACATATATGGCCACCAGTAAAGAAGCTCATTTTGCCTTTCACAACTCTAAGATAAAAATAGGGGATTGGTGTATTTTTACCAATGCTTTTATTAACTTGTCGTCTCTGTTTCTCTGTCTGTTTCAAATCTTGCAATCAATTTTTGAGTCACTTCCTGATGATAGATTTTTTTCAAATTTTGCATACATGCTCAAAATAGAAGACAATGCAATATTCAATTATTAGTTTTACAATAAGTCAATTAATTTAGTTAATTTTAATTAATTTCGATATTTCGATATAATTAAGATATTTCGACTTTTATATAAAATAAAAGAGTAATATAAGAAAAAATTGATTGCAAAATTTGTGTTTTAATTGCATATAAGAGCATTGGTTTTAAAAATTCGTTTTTAATTTACTTGTTGAATATGTTTTTGACTCGAAAACCTATTATGTAGGCAAAATCATGGAAGTCAAAGGCGATAAAGTTTCTACTGGTTTTTTGAAGTTTTTGTACAAAGATAAAGACATCGAAGAGGCAAAATTTTAGTCTAGGGATAAAGGTATTTGTGAGGCAGATTTAGATCAAATTGTTGTGAAACTAGAGATCCAATCCTTCAAAAATACAGAAGAAGAAATGGGCATATCAAATTTTCTTTTGACTTTTCATCATATAGTATTGGATTGTAGGCTACAACTTTTTAATAAAATGACAAAATGCTTTTATGATTTTTTTTAATTAACTTTTATAAACACTTGTCTGTGAAATAAAACATTTTGGCTTACCATTTGGTGAGAATTGTGTCTTCTATAATAAAAATTGCATGAGTGGCCATTCAGTACTAGGGGGTGGCCATTCAGTACTACCAGGTTGTAGTGAATGGCCACCCAGAAATTTTAGGAGAGGTTGCGTTATTTATCGTTTTTTTATAAAATTGTTATAATTTGAAAAGTTTTAATGAGCGGTTTTTAGTAGTGAAATGTTTTTGCTTTCATTATGAGAAAAATTTTTAATTCTATCACTTATAATTTTTTTGTATGATTGATTTGAATAAAAGTGTAAAATTGTGTGGCTATTCAGTACTACTCTCCCCTACTCAGAAAGGTCGGGCCAAGCCTGAAGTCAAGGTGAAATGGGCCAACATTTTTCGCCAAGTAGATAGAAATTTTAGGCCTGTAAAAACGGACCGAGACCAAATTAGACGGGCCGGGCCAGGGTTGGAATTTTGGCTTATGCAACGTATTTACAAACCCTGTATGAGCACAGGACGGACCGATAATTATTCATGTTTACGCTCTTTCTTGCGCTGTGATTGGCTGAAAACATTGACGCGAATGTGCCACATGCTAGATCGCACAGTAGTAGACTAATTTAAATAATTAAATTGTGTAACTTGTAACATAACATTTGGTTTTTTAAAACTTTACTTGTAAAATAACAATTTCAAAAATAAATTAAATTTTTATCTTAAAGTTTTTCAGTTCATACAATCATAACTAGATCCAATTGCTAAGTACATCCATGTTCTAGGTTAGCTTAGTTGCTAGAGTGTTAGCCTTGAATGTGAGAGCATCACGGTACAACTCGCACTCACTGCCTTACAATTGCTTTGAAAATAATTTTGTCAGATCTCGATGGAGCCTGTTGAATTTTAATTTTGTATCAACTTTTTTTATTCAATTCATACACGAGTCCTTCAACAGATTTTTTCCTGCAACTCGTGAAGTTAATAGCGCTGTTAAATCCCACTAAAATTAACAAGAAAACAATTTCATGCTTTGGCTAAGAACAACCAACGTTAAGATATAACAATACACTAGTATCACGTTGTTGATGGAAATTCATTATTTATTGACTGGTTTGTTTTAATTAAATTGGTTTCAAAGTTAGAGTATATAATTTTATTTCATGAAAGTTATCCAGGAAAACATTGCTACAAGGAAATGCATAAAATGCAAAATTGTTATTTTACAAGTAAAGTTTTAAAAAAACCAAATGTTATGTTACAAGTTACAAGTAACACAATTTAATTATTTAAATTAGTCCACTACTGTGCGATCTAGCATGTGGCACATTCACGTCAATGTTTTCAGCCAATAACAGCGCAAGAAAAAGCGTAAACATGAATAATTATCGGGTCCGTCCTGTGCTCATACAGGGATTGTAAATACGCGGCCGGGCCAATTGGTCGACGGACCGAGCCGTAAAAAATTGGCCCGTACAGTACTCTACTATGGATACACGGTTCAACTTCTCTAATTTCAAGCAAGCGAAGCCTCGACGGGCACTGACTCAGCAATAAATCTGCAATGTTTTAATGACTTCAGACGAACGAGGTTGAAGCATTATAAATAAAACATACTGTGTATAATATATCCAATTTCAAAAACAGCGAGATCGACAAAGTTCAATCCCGTAATCTTGGAATTAATAAATCCCGGGATTTGGCATCCCTAGTGTCCAGTATCTCCAAATTTAATAAAAATAATTTAACATGATATTGTTATTCAGGTTTAACTATTTTGTTTTTTGGTTTTTTTTTAAATTCAGACGTTGTTTTTTATATTTTAATTTATATGTTTTTTTCAACCAAACTATTCCAGATACAATCTGGAAAATCCAACAAAACATTAAACTGGCCAACAACACAATTGTTGCAACAAAATGTAAAAGTGCTCAAAAATGCATACTCAAATGCTTTCTTCTTCTTCAATGTCGATCTGTCAGTGTTGAAAAAATCAATTCAAAAAGTAAAACTTGCATCCTCCACGATGCTCCATCAGCATATGTTAACCAACCAGCATATGTTAATGATGCAAACTGGAATGTTTGGTTGAAGGTCTACATCTAACATTCTTTTGTAAGCTTGTTGTAGCTCTATTTCATTTTAAAATGTTGCAGAGACATAATTTGTTTACCATTTTATTTTTTTTGGAAAAAAATATAATTATACAGGATTTTGTTATTATTTTCTTTGCACCAGCCGCGTAGTCAGGGGGAGTTCCGACCGAACCGTTGCGGGCCTAATGCAAAGCTTACAGTTAAAAATGTTATTTGGCAGTTTTTAAGTCGCATTTTCATAATTGCAAAATGATTGTATCCAAAATATTAATTAAGAACAGTGGCGCACCCATGTGTCAGAGGTGTAGTAAGGGGGAGTAGGGAGACATATGTTACCGGCTTACCGGGCGCCATTTGAAAGAGGGCGCCAAATTCTTTTTTTCGACGGGACGCACGCATTTGGGAAAAAGTACCAACGAATACCCCGTTTCAGTGATCAGCTATTATTTGAGAAAAAAGTGTAAAAAAGTTTACAGATTGGAATTTTTGTAGGGACGAGTTTGTTGTACATTGTCCCCCGGGCGCCAAATACCTTAGCAACGCCCCTTGATAAGGGGTGGAAGTTTTTGGAGTTAGAACCCCAGAAGTAATCAAATAATTTTAATACATAAAAATTTATTGATAAGAACTAAAAAACTCAATGTAAACCTTATTTGGAAGGCAAATGTCAAGAGGTTTTCATTTATGAATATCGCAAAAAACTTTAATCAGAAGTTTTCCATCAGAATACAAATTAAATGGTTTAACTACTTTGTGTTTTTATAGAAATTTTACTACATCAGTGGACTCATTTTGGAATAAGTAGCTGAAAAACAAAAATTACCAACATTTTTATCTAAAAATGGCTTATTTGTTTCACTTAGATAGAATTTATTTTTACGTGTTTGCAAACATATACATTTTCGAGGTTGAGATCAAGCCCGTAGCTATGATTTTGCATTAAAAATGTTTGCTATTTTAATTGGTTTACAAATATTAAATTATGAAAGCTTAAAAAATTCACAAAAACACCATCCCCCGAAAAAAAATGGGTTCACGTCTGTTCAAAAGCATTGGATAATTGTAACACGTGGGGCGTTATAAAGCAGCACAAATCGTCCGAGCATAGATATATGCGTCCTAGTATGATTTACTATTACCAAGGCAGTAGGCGCCGGTAGCCGGGGCAATAAGCGGTAAAAGTGCTGTTGTGCCGGCGATTTTGTCAAAACAATTGATTCTTCGATTAATTAATAAAGATGTACATGTTTTCTAAGGTTTACGGAAAGTTCGCCCCCGGCTTTTCGCCCCCGACTTTTCGCCCGCTTTTTGTCCTCGTCTTTTCGCCTCCGTTTTTTCGCCCCCGGGAAAGTTCGCCCCTGGAAAGTTTTGCCCCCGGTTTTTCGCACCTGGGAAAATTCGCCCCCACACTTTTCGCCCCCGGAAAAGTTTGCCCCCGGTTTTTCATCCCCGGTTTTTCGCCCCGGTTTTTATCCTCCATTTTTCGCCCCCGGTTTTTTGTTCCCGGTTTTTCTCCCCGGTTTTCACCCTAATTTTTTTTCCCCCAATTATTCGCTCCCAGTTTTTGGCTCTCAATTTTTTGCCCCTGAGAAAATTTTATTCCTGTTTTGCCCCCGGTTTTTACCCCGATTTTTGCCCCGGTTTTCATCCCTGGTTTTTTTTATCTAAAAAAGTTTCTCATATAATTTTTTTGCACGTTCTTCTCATGAGGTTTTTGACTTTTTCCCTCCTACAACCTTTTATCCTTGGGAAAGTAATAATAACCCCTAAAAAATATTGCCAGCTGTGTTTCATCCAGACTATTTGACGTTGAGAGGACAATTAAAAATTAGTGGAGGCAGGAGCATCATTTCAGCATAAAGTTGAGAAGGCAAATATTTTAAAACATTTTCTATACATTTTTCCCTCCCATAATAGCAGATGACGGGTTAAGTGAGGGTAGTTGTAGATACTTCCTTACATTCTTATACACTTTTCTTTTTTAAAATAGCTGATGACCGGAGGGAGGTAGTTGTTGATGCATTTTGCAAAACTTTTCCAATATTTTTAACTTATCTCCAAAAATAGCCTGATGACTGGGACGGGTAATCGTGGGTACTTTGTTCTAAAAGCTTCCAAAAAGTTTTTAATTTTTTACTCAAAAACGGATAGAGAGTCAAATCTTCCATAGAGCGTGAAGCTGGAAACTAATTTTTACAAAAAACAAAGAGTCATTTCAAATAGTGAGTCTTTCTAAAGACGTTCTAAATTTTTAGAGTGATGAAAAGCCAAGTAGAATGTTCTTGGGGTAAATACTGGAAAAAGAAAGTAAAGAAAAAAAAATGAAGGTGCAAAAGCAAGAGAAATTTTTCCCAGTAACAAACATTGGGTGCAAAAAGTCTGGGGCAAAAATCGAAGTAGCAGATTTTCTCAAGAACAAAAGCTAACGTTCTCGGAATTGAGTTTTTGGTAAAAATCAGAAGCAAAACCTGGAGACTAACTTTTACAAAGACGAAAAACCGGAGTAAACTTTCTCAAGAGCAAACCACTGAGGACAAAAACAAGAAGTAAAAAACCTGGGGTAAAAAACCAGGGGCGAAAAACCAGGGGCGAAAAACCAGGGGCGAAAAACGAAAGATAAATAACCGGGGGCAAAAAACTGGGAGCAAATTTTACCAGAAGTGAAAAACTAAGAGAAAAAACTGGGAGCGAACAAAAGGAGCAAAAAACCGGGGGCGAAAAACCGGGGGCAAAAAACCGCTAGCGAAAAACTGGGGGCAAACTTTCCCAGGGGCGAAAAGCGCGGTGGCGAACTTTCCCAGGGGCGAAAAACCGGTGGCGAAAAACCGGGGGCGAATCTTCCCGGGGCGAAACTCCCCAGGGGACGAAAAAACGGGAGCGAAAAGACGGGGGCGAAAAGCCGGGGGCGAACTTTCCGCATTCCTTTTCTAAAGGGTTAGAGGTAGGGGTGGGGTTAGGGGTAGGGGTAGGGGTGGGGTGGGGTGGGGTTAGGGGTAAGGTTAGGGTTAGGGTTATGGTTATGGTTAGGGTTTAATTTTAATACGGGACTGTCGGCACAGTAGCAATTTTACTGATTATTTCCACGGCAAACCGCCGAGGCAATATAATAGCAGCGACCACAGACAATATCTTTTCTTCGAGATACTCTATAGGGGACGTCCATAAATTACATAAGGTAATTTTTTGCTTTTTTCGTTCCCTCCCCCCCCCCTTTGTAAAATTTTGTAAAAATTTGTCGACCCCCTAAATTTACGTAAGGTTTATCAATACCCCCTTCAACTCCTAAACTAATCTAATGTAATATTCTGAACGTCTACGCAATTTCTATTCACAGTAGCGACAGCTTGGCCCGGCCCGCTTCATAAGCCAAAATTTTTGGCCCGGCATGGCCCATCTAATTTGGGCCTGGCCCGTTTTTACAGGACTACAATTTCTATATACTTGGCGAAAAATCTCGACCCGTCCCACCTTGACTTCAGGTTTGGCCAATCCGGTCTGAAAACCCTAAAATCACGGTCATGCCCGGTCCGTGCAGCTCTCTAATCCATAGTGCCCTGCACGGATTTTTTAGACCCGGTCCAGCTTATTTCATAGACAAAAAATTTCAGGCCTGGCTTGTTATTTAGGATCAAACTGCCCCGTTTCATAAGCAAAAAACTCGAGGCCTGGACTCAACCAATTTTAACGGTACAAAACCTCAAAGCTTGGAAACTAATTTTTCAAAAAAATAATCAAACACCTATCTTATAATTAAAAAAACCTTAATATTGAATTTTAATATTTTTGCATTTTCAGTTATTAAGTTTTCAAGCAAATATAATCCTTTTCTCCGTATTACATGTAGTCCTGGTATCCAAAACATAAAAATGGAAAACATTTGTAACTTTATCTTTTAAGTAGTGTCTAGTTACTAATTTTTATATCTGTAGTATTTTTAGTTTCAGAGTCGCGGTTTTTTTTTACAAAAAATAAAACCCTGTCCCCCAACATTTGAAGTCCTGGAAACCAAAGTTTCAAAAACTAATAAAACATGTATTTATTATTTTTTTAAAATAATCTCGGTACCAAATTGCAAAACTTTAACACTTTTAGTTTTTGGAGTTTTTAATCAAACTTTTTTTCCACCCACATTTGAGGTCATGGAAACCAAATTATTACAAACTGATAAAATAGGTATATCTTTATTTTTTGAGTAGATACTAAATATTAATTTTTACATGTGTATCACTTACAGTTTTTGAGTAGCAGTTATTCTAAAAAACAAATAACTCTATTTTTCACCCCACATTCGAGGTCCTGAAAACCAAATTTTTTTAAATTGGTGAAACACATGTCTATTTATTTTTTTTTAAATCTTAATACCAAATTTCAAAACTTTCTCATTTTTGGTTTTCGAGATATGCCTTATTTTAGAAAACATTTGTTTTAAAACATTCACAATTTTCTATTTTCTTTTTTCCACCTTACATTTGAGGTCCGGAAACCAAATATTTAAAAAGTGGTTAAACACGTACATCTTTACTTTTCAAGTAAATACTAAATACTAATTTTTCATCAGTATCACTTACAGTTTTTAAGTAGCAGTTATTCTAAAAAAAACAACCTTATTTTTCATCTCACATTTGAGGTCCCGGAAACCTTATTTTCAAAAATGGTAAAACACCTTTATTTTTATTTTTATTTTTTGAAGAAATACTAAATACTAATTTTTACATCTGTAGCATTTTTTGAATAGAGGTTACTTTAAAAAACAAAAACCCTATTTTCCATCCCACATTTGAGGTCCTGGAAACCAAAGTTTTAAGAAATGGTGAAACAGGTAAATTTTTATTTATTTATTGCAACTTCACCGCATTTATTGGATTGAAACGAAAACTTAAACTGTAACTAAAACTAAATACACAACTAAAACAACAGCTGATTGTGACTTTTGAGGAGCTCTGTGGCGTTACAACACATTACTTGTTTATTTTTGCAACCCCTGAAATTTAAATTGCGGTTCAACGAGCTGGAAGCTGGAGGCTTGGACATCATGGACACGAACAGGGCTGGTTTGAGGCGTCGGTTAAATGTGGGGGAGGCTCCAGATTCTTCTGTCAAAGAAAATTCACCGGAAGAAAAACATAAAAACGAAAATTTGATTGGTGTAAATTCAGGCACATTCTGGTTGACAAGGATCGTGATATTGCGATACATAGCCTTTATTTATTGTAATTAGAGACAATTTTGCATATTTCAATAAAATAGTGTTGATCTAGCAGAATCTAAATCTAGTTAATTCATTCTATTTCAGTTATTGCTTTTCTGGTAGCATGGAATCAGAATGGTGCATTAATTGGGAAGCGTGGACTGTTGCCTGCTGATCTGCACCTGGACCATATTCACAACAGGAGCAATGGAGAAATTCTACAAAAACTGCAATATGCACCTACAATAATTTGGTTTTTTAATTACAGGGATAATATTGATACTTTACTTCATGGAATATCTTTTATTGGCTTGGTTCTGTCTGGTTTTGTGGTAATTATGGGTTCATCTAATGTAATAATTATGCTTTTACTTTGGGTTTTGTATCATTCAATTGTGAATGTTGGACAAAGATGGTTAGATTTTTTTTACAATTTTTTACATATCTGTTCTTTCTTTATAGCTTTTTGAATCTTTATAATTTTTTTTAAATTTGAACTTACAGGTATTCATTTGGTATGTTTGTCAGTGGTTATTATAGCTCAGTTCAACTTAAATAAAAATTCAAATTTTAAAATTAAATTAACTTTAGGCTGGGAATCCCAGCTGCTTGAAACTGGCTTTCTTGCTGCATTTTTGTGTCCCTTGATTAACTTGAGACAGCTACAAAGTGGCACTCCACCACCATTTGCTATACTATTCTGTTTCAGATGGTTAATCTTTAGAATCATGATGGGAGCTGTGAGTATGCTGAAAAATACTTTTTCTCTATTGACTGTTTAAAGAGCAATGGTATGTTGAATGTTTAGTATAAGTTGACTTACTCTAGTTTTTTAATAGTTCAACAAAACTGAAGGATTGACTTGTGATTTAGCTCAGCTGATTATTTAATGTGTGTCTGGGTAATGAATGTTGACCAGATTTGAATAGAGTTTGGCAAATTTAATTTTTAATAAGTGGCAGGTGTTACCAATGTGCTACTAGACTGACTAGACCCATTATGTCTAGTTTCATTGAGATCGTAGAAAAATTAAATATTTGGACTTTTATGTCATAACATTTTTTTTTTTTTTAATTATTGAAGTAATATGCTTTGTTTTAATTATTTTATTGGACGTGATAATAAATCCCATGAAAAATTTTATTTCTAAACTAGTAGCGCAGAAATTAATTGAGTAATTTTATAAATTTATAAAACTTATTTTATCAATTTGGGTAAATACTTTTTCTATTCAAACATTTGATACATTAAATGTATAGTAAATATATAAAAATAGATATATAATTTATAAATATAAATGTATGAATTTATATATAAATATATCAAATAGCTCGATTTGAAACTTCCAGGGTCTCATAAAAATCCGAGGTGACAAATGTTGGTTAGATCTTACTTGCATGAACTATCATTACGAGGTAAGCTGAGAATAAAAGAAAAGATTGGATATAATTTAATTTGTCAATAACAATTTGTTTGTTATACTACTTTATCATAATGATTTGGTCTTCAATTATCTCAGTTTAATTTTTTTACTTGTAAAAGTTTTTCATTTCTTCCGTGTTTCCCCAGTTTGTTCTTAGCAAACTAGTATCTTTATTAATTACATTGGCTGGTTGTCTCTTTTATCCATTTTCTAATTACGTCATGGGTTTGGGTTTGGTATTTCAAAGGCATTGTTGTTAATCTTCAGTAGTAATATTTTTCCAATCTACATGCTACATCATTATGTGCATTTTTGTTTCTAGTTGAGAACTTTACCATTTTGATGCATTTGTTTTTGGATCAATTAAAAAATAACAAAAATTGATTAAATTGTTTTTTCATTAGGACAACTTCTAAGTCTTTGTTTTTGATACGATAATTATTACTACTTATGAATTTTTTTAAATAAATAATTTCAAAATGCTCAAAGTTATTCCTCATTAAACTTCTTTTTCAAATGATATGGTCTGACCAATAAAACCTCATATTTTACACTGAACTCAATCCATTAATTAACATTTTTATTATCTAAATTTTCATTACTTTTTATTTCTAGTATTTTTACACACTTTTACTTAACTTGACTTCTCTGTCTGTCTATCTGTCTGTCATCAAATTTTGCAATCGATTTTAAACTAACTTCCCGATGAGCTAGAGACTTCAAAATTTAAACATACCTCCGAACTAATTAATAATGCATTCTATCAAATTTTCGGAACGATTGGACAAAATTAATGAAAGAATTATTTGTGATATTTTCGTCAAACTATTTATTGTCTATGCCAATATGTTTGTTGTTTATGTAGTAAAAAAAATATAAAAGTGTGTTTTTAAAAAACTTTGTTTTTGCTTCACTTGTTTAAATTGTTTTTCATTTTAAACAGTCATTTTAATAAGCTTATCGATCCTAGTTAACTAGTTTTAATTTTATAACAGACGCAGCCTGTTCCTAATCCATTGAGCTACTTCATGCATCAAGAGCCGGAGTTTTTGCACAAGTTTGAGACATCAGTCAACCACTTTATAGAACTCCTAGCTCCTATTTTATTACTCTTGCCAAGAAAACTGTGCATGTTTGGTGGCTTTTTTCAAATAATCTTTCAGGTCTACTACTTCATATTCATACTTTTTGACAATATTCTAACCTGAAATTATCGTAAAGCATATTTATTGAAAACATTTTTGAATAATTTTTTACAATACAATACAATACAATACAATACAAAACAGTTATTTCTTCATTAGATTGTTTTGATCATAAGTGGGAATCTCAGTTTTCTCAACTGGCTGACAATCACTCCTTCACTAGCTTGTTTTGATGATAAAGCTTACTCTTGGTTTTTCTCTAAGTCAAAGAGGTCTGCCATCAAGGATTTAGAAGATCAGAGCAACATGACTCAGTCAAATCCTAGACTAGGTTTGGTGTAAAGTTGTTGTGAATACAATTTTCAGATGTTAAATTTATAATATATGTGTTTATAAGTTCTATGTTGTTGTTTCTAGGTCACTATATAAGGAAGGTCTTTAATGTTTGTTTCATCATGATGATAGCCTACTTGAGTGTTCCCATCGTTCAGAATTTATTCTCTTCAAGACAAATCATGAACACTTCTTTTGAGCCACTAAGAATTGTCAACACTTATGGAGCATTTGGAAGGTGTAATTTATAAGTTGCTCGTTTTTCTCAGTCAAAAAATATGTGGAAAAGTTATTTTTCACACATCAGGTTTTGGATCTGGCATGATCTAGCAGTCATGCTAGTAAGAAATGGTTGTTGTTCAATTTTTATCTTTAGGGCCGACAGTGTACAATTGCATAATTTACTTTTATTACATGCCTGCACACACTAATTTTATCAACAGCTGACAGCCACGTCATGTGAAATTGCAATCATAAGTACAGACATTGGAAATTATGTATGTTGATTATTACTATTATTCAAAATTGAGCATAATTATCATTTGTCAGCATTACAAAAAAGAGAACAGAGGTGATATTTCAAGGAAGTTACCATGACGATCCATTTGATTCGAATGCAACGTGGCTTGAATATGAATTCAAATGCAAACCAGGTTAAACTTTCTCTTTTTTATCATTTTTAATTTGAATAAACTCATTGTTTATTTAATATGAATAAAGTGTTTAGACTAGTTTTTAAATAAATTTTCTCTAAATATTTTGCCATATTTTGACATCATAATAATTCTTCGGTACTATACCTTCTGATCTTGACAAAATGCCTGTCTTGTTCGTATGCATCACAGTTTAATTAATGTTAGCAGTAGAACGTTTTTTGTCGACTGACACTTCAAAAGATGATTAGGAAGCATGGATAACCTAATTTTGTTTACTTTTGAATAATTTAGCATCTTCTTTTCACTTTCTATTTTTAAGACATTCAATTAAAGTTTGATATTGTTTAGTGTGGATCTAGGTCCTTAGACCTTTAAGCCATGGATCACTAATCTAAATTTATTCACTCGTAATGACATCCACTCAAATGTTTTCTTGGATTAGTTAGGTTAAAGTTTGGCAGGATACTAATCACAGTGATCATTTGTTTTCATTTAATACTTGAAATGCTTACCACAGGAAGTGTATCACGCAGACCGTGTTTGATATCACCTTACCACTATCGTCTCGACTGGTTGATGTGGTTTGCCGCATTTCAAAACTATCAGCACAACAACTGGCTGGTTCATCTTGGCATTAAATTTTTATTGAACAGCAACGAAGCAACAAGCCTTATTTCGTACAACCCCTTCCAGGATGGCCAGCCACCAAAGTAGACTATTTTTTCTTGTTTATATTTAAAAATTTTTCTCAAATTATATTTCATCTCATTGAAACGCAGATGGGTAAGGGCTGAACACTACAGCTACAAGTACACAAAGATAGGGAGCAAAGAAAGTAAAAAAGGAAATTGGTGGATAAGGAAGCGCATCGGCTCTTACTTGCCGCCCATTTCGCTGGAGACGATAAAAGATTATGCCAAATTAATGCAGTGGCCATTAATAACATCTTAAACAAGTTTAACGTTTACTTTCATTTAGAGATCTCGAATGTTTGAAGTTTTTTGTTTCAGTTTCTTTTATGTTCCAGTTAGTGTGATTACATTTATTAAAGGTAAATTCCAACAAGTTTTATGTGAATAATCAGCTAAAATAAAGTCAATATGAAATTAAACAAATAATTAAAATTGGTGGAAATTCTTTTCGGCCAAAACAAAATTAACTAGTCGTGACTGTTAGATCAGAATGTGATCGTTTGTGAACAGTCAGAAATCGGAGCATCAAGGTACTTCTCAGGAGTGTACCTGGTCACGAAAGCTGCAAATAAATGGTTGCATAATTATTAAATTTCAATCGTATGATAGAGCAAGCCTGTAATAAGTTTCCACTTACATTCAAAAACCTTCGGCGAGTGGGTGACAGCCTTCGAGACGAAGCATCGCATGAATTCAACGACGTTCATGATATCGATTCCGTTAGTAAGGAACATCTTTGCGTCGGGATGATTTCTCGGCATGTCTGGCGAAGAGATACAAATATGAAAAAGCTTAGCGCATCATACGAGCGATTTAAAATCAACATTACAAAACACAAGCTGATTTTACCTGTAACAAAAAGAAAATGTCTGCACGAGCCGTGTCTCGCACGTTGTAGAGCCAGAAAACACGCCTGGTAGTCGGCCGTAGACTTGGGATCGGACATGTGGAACTCGTCGGAAAGTACCTCAACGATGCCTGATGTCTTGTACGTCTGCAGTATCTGAGAAACTTCCGTGATACGAACATGTTCTTCTATGTCATCTTCCAATTGATATCTATAAAACGTTCGATGGTCGTAAAGATGTTGTTGTGTTTGTTTAATTTTGAAATTATAACAAAAGTACTGCATTCTGCATGTCTTAACCCAAACAAGTTTTCTTCTACTGACGTTAGTTGGTCAAGTATCTTAAAAGTGTTGGAAGTTATGAGGAGTTTCCATGCTGTGCCTTTCTCAAAAGTTTGCTTCCTCATGAACTGGCACAGTCCATCAAGCACCTCTGTCAATACATATTCATTTCATATATATAAAACACATTTTAACAAAATGCCTGACAAAATAACATCGAAACTTGATAACCAATAAAAAGTAATCAAGTCTTACCAGATTTACAAGCAATCAGAGCACTTTCATCCATAAGAACCATTCCAGCTCTTGGAAATATCATCGTGTACTGCTTATTCATGACATCATCAAGAATATTGTACGTCACAAAAACTACTCTCAAGTCTCTCTTCAGTCTCAACAGACCTGGAATTTGATTGACATACTTGGAATCCTCTTGTTGAATGAAGATCAGGCATTCAAAATTTGGCAGGTGCCTCAACAAAGTTAAATTATACAGATCGAATTTCTTCAGACCGATGTTGTCGAGATATCTCTGAAAAATTAAGGAAAAATGCAAATAAATAAATGACACATCCGTTAATATTTGAAACATTATTATTTTAACCACGCATCCACTTACTTCTACTTCTTTACTGAGAGAAGAATCATTCTTAAAAATGTACACTCTCGTATTTTTTGGCGGTCGGTTGACTTTCTTTCCGGACCCCGTCTTGGATTCGTCCAGCACCCCTGCCGCACCGGAAGCAGTAGCGATTGCCCCGTCGGACGAAACCTCGTCAGATGTTGTGGTTGCAGGCTGGAGGGCTTGCATCATGTCCACCGTGGGCACGACTTGAGCCGAAGCCATCATCGGATACGACTGGAGAGCCATATTCTGATAGGCTTGCATCGACGACAGGTCAGGCATGTAACCCGGCATGTATCCTGCTTGGTAAGCCCACGTGGCCTGGGAATAATGCATGGCCGAATAAGGGTTATAAGCATAACCCGAATATGCAAGGGGAGAAGCAGCAATTGTGCCGGGTGCTGCAGTGTACATGCTAGAAGACGTGTAGTTAGCGGCCGGCGTGTAACCTTTTGACGATGCTGCTGATGTCGTCTTCGATGTGACATAGTTGGCATAGGCAGCAGATGCGATTGATTGGGGGTCGGTTTGAGTAACCGTAGAATCTGCTATGTTTTGATTGTCAGTAGTCGGTTGTGCAACAGACGTGGTGCTGGAGTCTGCCCGAGTATCAACCAGATTTCCATTATGAGTGTTTTCTATGGTGCTGATAATATTGACATTACTCATCATGATTAGCTCCTTCTTAATACCACCTCTGGAAGATAAACTTTCCTCGGAGGCTGCATATAAGGCATGCATGGCTTGGGATGCTTTCTCAAAGTGAGTGGAAATGGCAGAAAAGTCCAACTCAGCAGTGGGACTCGAGTCTGCAAAATTTTCCATATTTGCGAGATCAGTAACTTCATCGTGAAAGCTATTAAATGCAGATGAGATAATTTCTTTCGAAGAAGATTTGAGGTTGGAGTTTAATCTGAACAAACTTGAGAGGCCTGTTGATTTGAATGACATCTTGGGTTGGTTCTTACCTCTCTTTAGATAAGCTGATTTTGATATTCTGTCATCTTTCTTCTTGTTTGCTTCTACGGCTTGTCTGAAAGCCTGGATAAGAGGATTTCCTGTTGTTTTTGCAGACTGTTTCTTTAGGTTTTCATCATCACTGACTTTATTAGGAATGCCAGGATCACAAGTTGCCAGTGATAAGGCCCACAAAAATGCATTTTTAGAATTTACTAAATCAGCGCAAAACTGCCTGATGTCAGGGATTATGCCAACAAACTGTTCCATAACACCAGAGGAATCTGTAAACAACTGCATTAGTGGACTCTCGCAAACCTCTCCGGGCGGTAGAGTTGGGTCAAATTCAGCTTCAAAATTCATATCAAGCAGCTCCATGATCTTCTGCTTCTGATAAACATCAAAGCCACAGGACAAGTGAGAGTCTTCATACAGTTTCATATCAGGCTCAAAAGTTTTATTGACACGCGAGGGCACCTTATTATCAAACTTTCCAGATGGCTGATCTCTCGTGTGTTCTTGATGACACACGACATCTCTTTCAACGGATTTTAAGCTAAGTAATTTGCCTTTGACATTCTCAACATCTTTGTGCTTGTTCTTCTTTCTCTTCTTCAACTTGTGTTTCTTATCGTCCTTCTTCCTCTTGTGGCGCTTCTGGTTGTTCTCCTGCTGGTCCTCCTTGTCTAGCCTTTTCTTTCTTATCGATCGACCAGCAACTTTGGATTTTGACGCAGCAGCATCGTTTTTATCAAAGCCATCACCGCCAAAGCTTTCATTGTCATCTGTGTGTTCATCTCTTTTATTACCAGATGTTTTGTTAATGTTGGCCATTACAACGCTATCTTCAAAGGTCTCATAAAGATTATCTTCTATGTGGTGTATCGGAGAATACAAGGTGTCGATGCCTTTTTTGCTTTCCTTATTGCCACAAAAGCTTGCCAGTTCCTCTGTAAAAACATCAAACTCTTTTTCTAGATTCGTTCGAGCTGGAGAAAGATGTTCAACAGAGCTTCCCTCAGGTTTATCATCATATGCAGAATGAGCATTCATCATCTGGGCATTCAGCACATCTTCCAAGTCGAGACTCTGATTAGCACAGGTCCTTCTGCGCTTTGTAGCTGGGCCTTCTTCATCGAACTTAGTCAATTGAGACCTGATGATCTCATCCAATTCTCGCTCAATGCTGATGTCATATTCAGGTTTTTTCGAATTTTTTTCAGTTTTTCCGGTCTGCTTTTGAAGAGTAATCGACAGACCCCTGAGCGGAAAATCCATCTTTTTCAAATCATCACACCACTTTTCAACATTTTTTTCTAACTGATGTTTGAAATGCTCAAACCGTCGCTTGGCAGACGAATCTACCACATCCTCCATAAAAAAGCTGAGCAATTCGTCAGAGTTCAAAAGTTGACAGAAATCTGTCAAATAATCACACAACTGACCTTTGAAAGCTTTTTGGCATTCCTCAACGGACAAGTTAGTCATCATTACTCGTTTCGGCGGTTTGTCAACAAACGACTTTCCAACGATGTTGCTACCAACAAGCTGCAACGGCTTCGTCTTCAACCATTCCTTGTTCACTTCTGAAAGAATTTTCTTAACCGTGAAATCATCGACGAACTGGCTCTCCAAGATGGTTTCCATTGACAAGGATGGCAAATGGTTATTTTTTTTCAAAAGAAATCTTGGAAGTTTTCCAAGTAAAACACTATTTAAATCACTCATAAAGTCTAATCTTTCAGCTGCACAAGCATCTTCAATTTCTCCAGCAACAACACTCCACTCCAGAGAATCTGATGCCATTTGAGTGTAGTTGGAAAGATAAGAAAAGCTGCGCTTGCACGGGAACTTCATTTTGTCTGAAAAATTAATGCAAGAAATGTAGATGTTTTTTTAACACAACAGGTCAGGTAAATTAAACAAAAAACATATAGTCAATATTCATTAAAAAGATTTCTTTCAAGCTTATTTGTACTTCAGTCATGGAATAATTTTTTAATCAAATATATCAACCAGATTTTCAATCGTAAAGAAAATTAAGAGAAAGAGCAAAAACAATGTAACACATCATAATATTGGGCAATCTCCTAGTTTAGCGTCCTGGGCCGATTTCGACGAGAATTGGCCGGGTTTTTCATGTAAATGATAGCTAAAACATAAGTAAAGACTAATTACAACATAAACAATTAAAAACAAACAAATCATAGAACACTAAAACATTTAAAAATTGCTCCTGAAGCAAAGTAGTTCCTGGTGAAGATCTATTTGTCAATAGCGATAGGAGTGAACAGTTTGAATAAAAAAAATAAAAAATAAACACATTTTACACAGAAAGAGAAAATTTAGTAAAAGAATAAAAAAAATTAAACTAGGAAAGTTAAAAAATGAAAAATAATAGTTTGTTCTAGACAATCTAGATGTACGAGTTGCGTAATCCGCTCCATGTCTAAAACAGTTTCTTTAAAGGCAAATGTTTTGTCAATATGCTTTTTATTTATTAATTACTTTATTTTTGTAGTTTTTGCTATTGAATTAATGAAAAATTCATATCATAGATAAATTTCCGCTCAGCGCTCTGATTTATTTAAAATTAAAATGTATATTACAAAACGTTTATTTTTAACATTTTTAAATGTATTTGTTAAATCTTCCTTACTTTTCATTCTTAGAATTGTATTATTCTGCATGTCAACACTGCCTTTAGATATATTTGCTTAAAGTCACTTTTTAGTAAGTTTTTCTGTCAATAACTTTATCGTAATATGTTCTAATAATGTTCTGTGCTTATTCTATTAATAATTAATATTAAACTGTTTTTTAAACCGTGTTTTTTTTATCGAAATCGGCCCTGTACGCTAAACTAGGAGATTACCATAATATGGTTATTATGTCATGAGATTTAAAGCTTTAATTAAACATTAAGCCAAGCAAGCTGAAGCTGCACTACGGTTCAGTTCAGTCAGGTCAGTGTTCAGCGTTTCAGTGAAAGAAAGTGAAGTAGTAGGAAGCCGGCAACGTCAGTCTTCCGCATTAAAAAATGGCAACAATTTTCTAGTAGTTATTGAAAAGAAAAATATGTATGTATACATACTCGCTATAATATTATCTGTAACATAAACAACAAACTTGAAAACCTAGACGACAACGCGAAAAATGATATAAAAGAAGCCAAAACAACTCAAAGCAATGGTGCCGCAACCAATGAGTGTAAATAATAAAAATGTCGATGTTAAACCACCCGTGCAGGTAAAACCTACCATCTGTGTTTAATTATTAAATATAATATTTAATGAAATAATTAAAACTTAACAACAATATTAATGTTTTTAATTCAATTATAGGAATACATTTTTTTTATTGTGAGGTCCATTTTATAACTTAAGAATAAAAAATATTCTCCTTTTAGATAAGACAAGTCATAGATATCTATGAGACAAGTATATTTATAGTCCGGTAAAAAAGTTTGAAAATCGCATCAATAGCTTAAAATTTATTCATGATTATATTTTTTTATATGAAAAGCTTTGGATTAATTTGTATATTATTGTGGTCTAAATAATTTTTTTGTAAAATATTTGGAACATATGAAATTTTGAACGAATTTGAAACGGTTTATTATTATTCGGCAATATTCGGTACGTTGGATAAAAATTGATTTTGAAAGGTGGATTAAAACGTTGGAAGCGAATAAAGATATTCAAAGGTTAGACAATATAGTCCTTAATCTGAATCCGTTGTTAACAGCTTGAAAAACCTTATTTAAATAAGATTTCGGAGCGAGTTTGATAGCCTACAACAGGTGAGCGATAAGCTGACCGGCTGAGCTGAAACTTGTAGGAACATGTAATTTATTTATTATTACATTTATTATTTGTTAGTTATTAGGCAATGCAACGCTTTTTATATTTCTGTGCACTATTTCCTTCTTTAACGATATTACTGACTCTGGTGACAACGGTTCGTGTTTAATATTTCTATAAAGTTAACTTTAATATTCTGCTTGTAGATTTTGATTCCAGCATCCCTACAAACTCGCATAATAAAGTTGCGACAAGCTCTTTTTTATTAAAATTGTAAGCTAAATAAGTAGATTAGTTGTTGGAATTTAATGACATAAATATAATGTTATAATTAAATGTTAGCACTCTAGTTTTTTCTATTTGTTCCAGAAATGTCTAGCATGAGTTTGTGCGTAATTTGCAAGAAAGGTGGAAGGTTGTCGAATGTTTTGGAGAAAGGTCAGAAGACGATTATATAGGCATCAGTACAACATGAAGATGACATTGATAAGTAAGACTGACATCATCCAACTCGTTTGTTTCAATTCACGAAAAGTGTCGACGCGATTATAGTAACAAGTTAAACGTCCAAAAAGTCGTCGAGGAGAATGCTGCCAAGTTGCTTCCGCCTTCCAAGCGTGTCACTCGTAGAAAGATCTCATATCCGTTTGACTACCCAACACGCTGCAACATCTGTGCAAAAAGGGCAGACATAGATAAATACAATCGGAATCCAACATTTTATCCACAAGTTTGTAAGGTAGAGTTGATCGACAGTAAGAAGAAGAGTATGGTACAAGATACTATTTTATGTGCATGCTGGCAACGTGGAGATGACCTCTCAATTCAAGTGAGCGCTAACTCACCGTGAAGCTGCTAAAACAGTGTGGCTACTAGCTACGCACATTCTAGCACAATATTCCGATGAAATTAGAAATTTAACCGGCCAATATTCCGGAACATGGTCTGCCCAACACAGAGACATAGCCGTAGCACGTGTCAAGAACGACGTGACTCATGTTGAGAAATTTTTGACTTTCTTCAGAAGTCACAATCCATTCGTGACACAAGGAAATGAATGTCTGGTTAACATTTCCACTGGTTTATTGCAGATGACTGCGTGAATGTCGATCAAGTAGATACAATTGGTAACAAAATCCAGGAAAGAATTACAGGAAAATCTATTGGTCAAGTCCAATTTAAAAAGTCTGATCAAGTGGTAACCTTTTTGGTGATGAAGAAGAGTGTAGTATTAGGACAGAATGAAAAAATTCATGTTTCTACTGCAGAACTCAGTCAAAGATTAATTGCGATCGCTTCTCATTCACAACAGCCTGACCCATCCTTGTACAGTTATGAACTGTCGTCAGTTGCTCCAGCAATGTTTACAGATGATGGAAGCATGAGGAGGACTCCTAAGTCACAACTTGGCAAGCACATAGTAACTCTGAGTCCAGACATATGGGTCAAAAATGATCTATGTTCAAGAATAAATGTAATTGATGGCTGTGCTGTACTTCAGCAGCTTCCATGGCCTAAACTCGGTAGCATCAAGGATTCTTGTGATCTTTTTGTTAACTACATTTTTTCTCATTATAAAAAGTTTCCAGACCAACATCCGCATGTCATTTTTGATAGTTATGACGTTATTACAACAAAAGATCAGGAACAAAAAAGGCGTCGTTTGAATGCACCACAATCAGCAGAAGTCATCATCCATGAAAATTTTTCAATTCCTTCAAACAAGTTTGACTTTCTGAGTAATAAAAAAAAATAAGCAAAACTACATATTGATGCTCGGAAAATGTCTACTTGAGAAAAACATCTGTTCAACATGCGGGAGAGGAAGGTGATGCCGATGTTGTAATCGTTCGTTTGGCTCTAGAGCTTGCAAGGCGATCAAAAGAAATTGTTACAGTAATTTCTGAAGACACAGATATTCTGGTTTTATTGATCCATCATGTTTCCGAGGAACATCCTATTTTCATACAAACCAAAACAAACACAATTAATATTGTTGAGGCACAGATGGTGATATGAAAGTCAGCGTGTGAACTGTTGCCTTTTGTACATGCAATGTCAGGATGTGACACGACGTCATCATTTTTTGGTCAGGGAAAGTTAAAAGCATCCAAATTATTGCAAAAATTATCTGAGGTTAAAAAAGAAAAACTTAGAACATTTGGAAATTCCGAAACCTCAAAAGATGACATCAGATGCATTGGAGAGGAGTTTATGCTGTCTCTGTATGGCTCGAAAGAATCCATTCATACTTTAGATGAGCTGAGGTAAATAACTTAAATTTTCTTTAAATGCAAAGTATGTTAAACAATGTTATTGTTAAGATGTTTTGCGCAATTGAAAAACACCATGTTATTCCATGTAATTTTCCATTAACTTCAAGAACATAACTATAAATTGTTCAATGTAAAACATGATTTATTAATAAGACAACAAAATTTTGATACCCAAGTCTTGACGACAAAAAAATAGTTAATAGTAAATAAAATAAATAAAATTACGTGAAAAATACAAATTAATTTTAATTTCATTCAGGTACATGATTATGATGTCAACGAAGTATGTACCACTGGAACGCCTTCCACCGACATCCAGGGCAGCATATTTCCACAGTTTGCGAGTTCATCTTCAGACAAATACATGGAAATCTTTGAGATCAGGTTTGCCAAAGGAAGAGTATGGCTATACATGTACAAGTGCAGAAATCCATCCAATTATTACAGACATCAATCCGGCACCACCAGAACTTCTCAGATCAGATGCAGTTACTCCAAGGGTGCATTGTTATGTTCCACATCATGCGGATGTTATAAAAAGCGATTGCCTTGCAGTATTCACTGCAAGTGTGGTGGACAGTGTGAAAATGCTCCCATTGTAACTCCAGAACAAATTTCAGCAGTTGACGACACAGCTGAGTAAAATCAATAAAATACATTTTTTTAAAACTACTGTGGCCATTATCCTTTGAACAAATTGCAAGTTTCTGTATCGTCTTGGTTAGACTGTGTTATTTAATGTCGTCTATCCATCCCTGATGTAGAACTTTGCATTTTTTTTCTTCATGGCAATACAACACAGAACTATTTTGATGCTGGATTTAATGACTTGAGTCATTTCAGACTATATTGCATGTATATAGTCATTTTTCTTTGCTGTTATGTTAAACTTAAACATCTGCCATCTTCCAAATAACTTGTATAAGATACTTGATGTTATTGTTAAATAAATCAATGTTGTAATGATGAGAGAATATTTTTCATAATCACAAGGAAATCACTCATTGCCTGAAATTGTTATAAAAGAATAACTTTTAAAACAAATAAAACCGAAAATGAAAGAGAAAGATATTACTCAGTTAACATACCAGTGATGCTAATATAATTATGTACAAAGTAGGCCAAAAAAGTAACATTAGGCCAGGCCCTAGGGTTATGCTTACATTCGTGGTTATGAACTTGCAGGGCGTCCCAGACCGAGTTTTTTTGTTTAGACCCAGGCCACTTGTTAGGAATCACGTAAATGTAATTTTATTTACAAATAACCTGATATAATCCACGGATTTTACGAATTACCGATGTTGTTTACGTATGGTATATCTATTACCGCCCACGTTTAACTTCGTACAATTTCGATTCAAAATTACTAACTTTCCAAGTATTCCTTGAATAAATTATTTAGTTTGCCGTAAAGAACAGAGCATTAGCTTCCATTTTATCTAAAAATTTCAAATCATGAATAAATTTTAAGGTATAACATTACATTTGATCGGACTATTAATATTTAATTTTAAAACAACACTTATTGAATTTAGGTATGGATTTGTTTTGAAACATAGATAATTATTATAATTAATTAAAAAAAAATTTTTATGTTTAAATTTCAATCAAATGCATTGTTATAAGGAGCGAGCCTATATTTCAAATTTCAGCTCGATTGGATGACGGGAAATTAGTTAGTTAATTACAAGGTTTGCAAACATTAGGCAGGCAATACCGGCGGTGAAATTACTACAAGGATCATATATATCTATGACAAGGGTATTTAAAAAAAAGATTGTGTTGAATTCGGTTTATTTATCTTTTATAATCGACCCTTCGTTTCTATTCTATGGTACATCCGTCTTTGTTTACCTATTTTACCTAAGGTTGCTTTTAGATATGTTAAAATAAATTCGGATTTAATCTTTTCTGAAATAAAGCCTTTTACACAACAGATTGAACATTTTGCAATATTGGATTTTCGAATGTTCATCCTTCAAAAAAGGAAGGAAGAAGGTTATTTGTAACGAATCAAGGACATTTTAGTAACCGGCTTTGCTATGCTTATGCAAGTTATGCTAGATTATTTAAAATTTAACAGTTTATCGAAAGAATGAAAAAGCGAATAATCAAATTTGTGGTATCAACTATAATAACTCATGAAAATGAACTAACTAATCTGGCCGGCAATGGCCAAAAACTCAAACCTGAAGAAAATCCTGAAAAAATTGTAAACCTGAAAATAAAAACAGCTCGTGCTTGTGCTTTTTTGAAAAGTGAAATATCCTCTTATTTCATTTTGTACTGCTAAAGGTATATTTTCATCGTTCTCCGAACAAATTAATGATGACGACAAATCCGGTTGGGGTTCAAGTTGCAATGATGACGTGATCGTGAAATGCTGCGAAGTTCTCAAAAACAATAAGACCGCTACAATGTATCTTGTCCTGCTGACAGGTGACAGAGAAATGCATCAAAAACCATTGGTGGAAGGTGTCTGTTCTGAAACACCGAATACATTTTTCAATTCTCTAAAAGTGTTAAATGTATAAAAATAAGAAATAGCCCGTGGCTATTAAAACTTTTTTTTTGAACACTTGCGAATTCTGAATTCAGACAATTGTCAATTCAAATTGAAAATGGTGCAGTAAAACGAACTGGGAACCAATCGTAGCATGGGCTGAGTTGCTAGACCCAATCAAATAGTACCTAATGCCGAACAGCCAATCATCGTCTCAAGAAGCCATTGCTGTATGGGTATAAATAGAAGTAACCTTTTCGTTTTTGTCATTTGATATTTTGACTTAGACGCATATAACTTCTAAGCGATTTGGACTGAGAAAGTGTTCTGTATCTTTCTGTACACTTTTTTCTGTTAACACTTTAGCTTGTCATGGCACCTTGTATTGTGTATGTTCAACCCGTATTTATCCACAGACCTGCTGAATATTTTTACACTGGGTTCTTTCAATGTAAAACAGAGCTCAATTCAGCTGAAACATATTGTTTTGCAGAAAATCATTTAAAATCTGTTTGCAAACCTAAGTTAAAGTCAGAGTATGTTATTGATTAAACAGGTGTAAAATGTTACTATGACAGACATGGAAAAAAACACATCATTGAAAAGAACGCAGAAAATAAAAGCAAAAATGTTGAGGCAATACAGATTTGCAACCGAACTTCTCAAAACCCAATAAGGTAATCCCGTCAGAGAGGTTGTATTGACAAATAAATATGATAACACAATTTGATGGACAGTTGTGATTGACAGGAGATGATATTTTGCCGGCCTTTGTAATAATTTAAAAGTAAAAAAATTTGTTTAGTCAATTTGATTTTGTTAATGAACTAACAAAAGTTAAGATAATTTAATTATCGGCAATACATTTTTATTGTTCCTTATCTGTTTTCGAGTCGTCATTAATTTTTTTCTGCTGTCCAGTTTTTAGTAACTATTTGAATTCTGTTTCTAAGTTAAAAACTTATATTTAATAGACGCGCTATTGACAGTGCGCTCGTTTACAATAAAACCTATATATTAGCTAAAATGTTGTTTATAGTGGTTCTCACACAGGCTATTTAGTCTTCTGAACCACTTTAAACCATGTTATTATTATTATTATTATTATTATTATTATATTGGTATTTATTTAGAGTAAAAATATTTTACTTATCGTCATTATCTTCATTCTCGTTGCAGTTCCGAGCCAACAATTACTTTTTTTCAATTTACGCAATTTATATTTCAGTTTGACGATTTTTAATATGGCGTGAATCAACAGACTTCTAGGCCACAAAACAATAACTACCTCTCTTCTATTGTCTTTTTGAAACAAAATTAGTTACATTTTGTGTTAATTTATTTGTATTATACTACTTTATTATGTTTTACATTTTACCTTTAGGGTGGAGCTTAAGGGCTAGTGGGTGGATATTGCCTAATTGAATTTTTTAATTTTGTCCATGCAACCTCTCTGACGGTATTCCGGGATAGGTATACGGGACATTGCTTCCCCCTCCGAGTGGACATTTTCCCACATAGTAGGACATTTTTTCCCCCTGTGATAAGACTTATTTTTATAACTTTAATCTTGTTATATTGTAATTATTTATTCCGGTACATATTATTATCTTTGCAATGTTTTAATTCAGCAGCAACTCTAACCCTTTTTCTCTTACACCTGTATTCCGAGAAAACAAAAAAAACTCTTGCAGAAGTATTATTGGCGACCTCCTCCTGCTCTTGTCACTAACATTTCCGACTGTCAACCCCCTACCCCCTGAGTACTCAACATCACTTACATACAAATTAAACTCTACCCCAAATAAAGTAACTCAATTCAGTTACTTCGCTGGACCAACTGCTCAATAAGACATTTTTGTTTTACTCAACTTGTGACACAAAACTGGCTCTTATTATTATTGTTACCATAACGGCCAACTGTTTCATAAAAACGTAATGGAAACATTCAGGAATAATGGTCGACTTTATTTTTTTGAAGGAAACAAATAAACTTGGGCAGATGTGACGAAATTGAAAGTCACGAGAAATGCGACACAGATGGTTGAAGACATTGTCGGGTGGTAATAATATCGACAACTTTCTTTAATGATTTATAAAAATGAAAAATTATAAACTTAACAGGAACAGGAAGCTTCATCAATATCATGCATGCCATAATTATACAGAAAATGACAAACTCGAAGACCATAAAACCCTTGACTTTTAATGACAAAAAGCCGAACACTGGGGTAGAAATAAAAAAAAACATTAAACTTCCTTTAAATTATTTCAAAAAAATTAAAAACCAAATTTCACATAAACTACACACTGATGATCAGTGAATGATTTCAAGGAAAAAAAGCATTTCTGAGGAGAGTTGATTGTAAATTATAAAACTACAATTTCGCACACTGACGACAAGCTTATTATAATACAGGTCCATTGACGGGGGGGGGGGGAGAAAGAGGAAAAAAACAAAAACGAAATCAAGTCTCACATCATGTGCTGGGAATCACATTTTAACAAAAAAGAAACATAACTTTGTACATGCATAAAAAAAAGGATTAAAAGAATAAAATGTATCTCAATTGAATTTGAAGCCATGCAATTAGACAAAAAATTGTTTACAGACTTCACACAACAATATTGGTCACATGAAATTAACAATTGAAACAACAGGTACGTGGTATATATGTGAAATATAACCGTTGAAGCAGTTCAACACACGAGAATTACACGAAATTACAGGACAGTAGTCTTCGAAAACGAACCGAAACGTAATCGTGTCATCGTTATCATCACTGATGCTTCTGAGATTCAAGAATTTTGAGGCACTCAAATGCTCTGTGGTTTTTTGCATAAAAAGCAGCATTGTGGTTTTCGTGATCCAGCAAGTCAGGATTGGCTCCGTACTGTCAAGTCGAGGAAAAATATATTTTATAAACAGTTGTGAACATAACTTCATAAACGTTATCAGTTGGGAATAATAAAGCACCAATCAATACTTAATCAATCAATCATCTCATCAAATAAGCATAAGAGATACAACAAATAATTTGCTTAATGAAAGATACCACAGAATTGGTTGAAAAATAAATGAAAAAAAACTCAACCAACCCAGAGAAGCAACTGGACAAGTACAACGCTCCCGACAGCTGCCGCTATGTGCAGGGCTGTTCTTGTGTCGACGCAGCTGTGAGGTCTGTTCACTTCTGGTGGCGTGCAGTAAGCTAGGACCAGGATGGTACTCTGTACATCGTTGCGTGCGACGGCGTCCATCAATTGCTGAGAAAGTAATAACGTCAAGTTAATGAAAATCCACTTTTAAGCATCATTACTATGGGACAGTGAAAATACAATTAAGAAAAATGATCTACTTGATAAATCGGGATGCCTTCAAATGGTAACGGAGGTAAATAATTTTTCAATTCGTATTTTGTACGAATCCACTTATCTTTTTCTTCCCTGAAACAAAAACAAACAAATAAAAATTTCAATTAAACATTCACAAGATGAATTACTTTGGTTCTAATAAATATGAATATGCAATAAATATGGTTATAATAAATATGCAAATATAAGAAATCTACATAAATGACCTGTTTGAATAATTTAAATTTAAAAATAACTGCAAAATTGCAACATTATACAAACCGGCTGGATGTCACCATGGGCTTGCGACATCCAATGGCGTTGGCTTCCCAAACATTGTTGAGCACTTTGTTGCCAATCGATGTCATGACACTGACTAAATTTGACCTAATAGCATTTAAGAAGAAATTCAGAGCAGAGTGATAGAAAATAATAATAATAACAACGATAATAATAATATTATTAATAATAACAACAATAATAATAATATTATTAATAATAACAACAATAATAATAATATTATTAATAATAACAACAATAATAATAATATTATTAATAATAACAGCAACACAGATTAAATCATAGCAAACCAAACATATAAGAAATCAAAAAAATAATTAATCTCGTCAAAATTAAATTATTAAAAGATTTCTCTTACGGCCATTCGTCCAGCTCTAAAGATCGAACCCTGGAAAGATGAGTTCCTAAATTCCTGTGAATTCCAGAACATTCGATGCAAATCAACGCCCCGAGGTTCAGACTAGCCCACTCCGGATCTGCATTTACAATAATCATCACACAGAAGATAATAATGATAATAATAATAAATAAGAAGTTAGCATTTAAACGACCAATAAATAATGGATAAACAAAAAATAATACTTAATTAATATAAAATAAACGAAAAATAATACTTAATTAATATAAAATAAACAAAAAATAATACTTAATTAATATAAAATAAACAAAAAAATAATATTTAATTAATATAAAATAAACAAACTTAGAGCTCCACAGTCTGCACAGGCATTATTTCCAGGGACAGATCTTATCTTACTGATGACTGTTAAGTTAAGAGAACTTGCGGTCTGATAAAAAATATTTATTTATTTATTTATTCAATGCAAAAACTGAAATTTATAGATTATACTACCAATATTACCTGTAATAACTATTTACACAATTAATATGAAATGTAACAAACGGGGGGATGTAACTTAAGGGGGTGAGCGGCCCGATGTCCGGTACCACCCGGTTGTTTTTTTCAATTATCCAGACCTGGATTTTTAAAAAATTGGATACCAAACTCAAAATTAATTTTTTTCTAAAAACAGACAGGACGAGAGGGTTATAAATTGTTATAATGATTTAAGGAGGCCAAACAAACAAATGCTGATTCGGTAATTAGTTATTACTTAAAACCGATTTCATAGAAGTCGTATTTAGCAAACAGAAGTTTTTTTTAATACATTCATATTTATGATTTACCCTATGAGAGACCTATTAAAAGATTTCCTGTTTTAGGTATGTATTCAGAAGTCATAATCAAGATATTAATTATTATTAATTATAATCTCACGGATATAACAACTTAAGAATAAGTAGTAAGTAACCACAGATTTAATGAAAAGTAACAACAAACAATATAACATAAAATGAATTAAATAACTATTGTTATAATATCAAATGTAACAAAGAAATACAAAAGGGAGAGATTTTCATACCGGAGCTTTAGAGCTCCTATTGAGCTGGAGGCTTGAACAAATTTGATGTTCAACTGCAGTAACCCAATCTTCTCTTTCCTTCGCAATGAAATATAATTATGATATCACAGAATAACTTCATTGGTAATCCAATAAAATGCATAATAATAATAATAATAATAATAATAATAATAATAATACTTAAAAAGCATGCCACTCATTCGTTTACTCATCCACTCACATCCACTCATTCTTTTACTCACCTCAAAACTGGAAGCTTCAAAATGCCACTGCTTGTTGTCCAGTGATACAATTACAAATTCGAAACCACCTTCAGTATCTGAAGGGAACGTGAACAAAAAAGGGAACTATGAAATTATATCTTCCTTTTCCAACAGAATGAATCGGAAAAGAATTCGTACACATACCATCAGAACCGTCCAAGATGCGTGAGTTGCTCTTGATTCTTCTGTGTTTTTTCTTAGCGATGGGAGTTTCCAACTTGATCGGATGAGAACCAGAAGACGGCATTGAGTTTAGGACTCCTAAAAACATCATCAAGATTTCTAAAAATTGCCTCGAAAGAAATTTCTAAACTGAACGACATAAATAAATTCAAATAACAAGCAAGTTTATTTTAAATATGAAACCTGAATTTGGAATGACGATGGAATCAGTCATCCTAGCAGTGGATCCCGAAGAAGAAGTCGCTGGAAGAATTACAGACCAGTTAGAGCACATCAATCAAGTACACACATGTGCACATAATATATGTTACACAGGCATCACTATTACGACACAACAGATTTTAATACTTTTTTTCATTTGTCAACTCGAAAGATTTAAAATTTATAAAAGCACCTGGAAATTTAATAAGCATTCAATTTAATAACACAAACATTATGTCACTGTGCACTTATACAATAATGATATCATACAATCAAAAACAGATCCTAGTAAGGTCGAGCCTCCCTGACCTCTCCCTTTGTGGTTCTCCCTGACCACATCCCTGGTGGTCCTTACTTATTTTTAACTCACCACTTAAATATAGAACACACTGAGCAAAAAAGAGTCTATATATAAACAGGAAAAGAAAAGATAGTCCTTGAACAGACAAGACAGACAGATGTGCACGTGCCTGCCATATTTAGAAAGAATAGGAGGAATGAAAAGATAAAAAACAAATATTATTTCCTGCACCAAAGACAATTGATAAGAAAATTCTTCCAGGAGAAGAAAATTCTTCCACAACTACAAAAGGAAAGTTTTTTGTTGCAAAAGACATAAAATCTGGGAGCTTATAAGATAAACACAAAAATAAGAAAAAAAAACTCATAATTTTCACTGCCAACCTTGACCTACATATAATCTAAATAAATAAAACAATATATAAATATATATATATATATATATTTATGTGTGTGTGTGTGTGCAGGTGCACATGCATATTACTGACTCGAAAAAGATCCTCGATAAGAGGGAGAAGAAAGGTTGACATCTGACTGCCTGGACACATGAGTGGAAAGACTTGCCTTCGATATTTCTGACCCTCTCGGCCGCTGACCGGGAATTTTCACCGTCGTCTGTCCCAGCTTGATCTCCTTGCCGTGACAGTTTTCCATGTAATCCTGCACGGGAGAGGAAATGACAACATGACATTCCGACGCAACGTAACAAAATTACATTGTAACATGTCACTTTATTGAAATTTTTTCAATACTAAATTTGAAAAAAATAAAAGATGTTTTTAAAAATAGTTGGACACATTTTTAGAGCTTTCAACATGATTGAGGCTTGACTCACGTTGACCCCACGGATCAATAAACATACGGCCTTAGTTAGCATTAGGGGCTACTCTAGTACAAAAAATATAATCTTAATATTGTGCCAACATTGAGAGAAGAATGATAAGTTAGTCTGCCATCATCCAAGAGTGTGACATATTTTTTTTGCCAGTCCTTGCTAAGAGGTTTGTTGCTTCTTTTGTACAACCATCCCTGCAGACAAAGAGAAATATTATTAATTAATGAAAGAATATATTAAATTATTAAAATTCTGTATTTAATATTCATTAAGTGATTTAACACACTCATACAATTAATGACAGAAAATGGCACATTCATAATTTATAATAGTCAGACTTTAATGAGAAGCAATATCTCATGCAGACATTGGTGGACAAATATTTTATATTACATGTAATTATGTCTTAACTGTGCAATACTTTATATTACATGTAATTATGATGCCTCGACAGTGCAATATTTTATATTACATGTAATTATGATCTTCAACGGTGCAATATTTTATATTACAGGTAATAATGATGCCTCAATGGTGCAATATTACATATAATCATGATGCCTTAACAGTGCAATATTTTGAGTTTGAGTTTGTTTATTCAGTTATCAAGACCTAATTTTTATAATACATGTAATCATGATGCCTCAATGGTGCAATATTTTATTTAACATGTAATTAGGTCTGAACAGTTCAATATTTTATATTACATGTAATCATGATGCCTCCTATTTTATATTACATGTAATAAGGTCTCAACTGTACAATATTTTAGACTAGCGGGGTACCCGCGTTGCCCGGGCTTTTTAGAGGTTTTTCTAATGCTTGTCTCTTTCGCTTCCGTTTCCTTCCCCGCTTGCTCTCTCGCTCCCGGTCGGTTTCTCGCTCCCGGTAGCTTTCCCGCTCCCGGTCACTTTCTCTTTCCCGCTTGCTCTTTTGATCTCGGTCGCTTTCCCGCTCGCTCTTTCGCTTTCATTTGCTTTACGTTCACGTTTCCGCTCATTTATATATATGTATATATTTATATATATACATATAGTTCCCGCTCCGCTCATTCTGTAACCGATTTTAATTTTTTTCACTAAAACCTTCCTCCATTGACACTCAAGCTTGTGTAAAAATTTCATTACGATCGGATGAATGGTGTCGCAATGCATAAGTTACACACACATATAATCTTATTTTTTTATATATATAGATTAATAGATTATCCATAATTAGCTCTTAGGAAAAACAAAGCCTATTTTTTTAATAAATTTTACATTAATTTTATTTTTCACTTTTGCTGGCTATAATATTATTGTTTGTAAAGAATGTATGCAGTTAGAGAATAACTAATGAAAAATTGCAAGTGCTAGGGAGGTGAATGCTGTGGAAAACAACAAAGTAATAAAAAAAACTTTTTTGATATAATGTTGATAAAGAATTATTATAGAATGAATAAAAACATATCAACAAATACGCAACATTGAAAAAAAACCCACCTGTTTAATAGGAATAACTCTTCCAACACCTAATTTTGTGTCGCCGTTTTTTAATTTCTTATCCTCACCATCTTTCCTGCCCTAAGAAAAAAACAACCAAACAAATTTGCAGGTAAATAAAAACCATATCAAGTTTTTTTAATGTAAAAATATCTAATAAGAAGAAATACATGTAAAATAAATGAGCTGATTATCACAATCAAACAGGAAGCTTAAAGAACAATCTGCCATCTGCCATTCATGTCCATTCATCCACACACATAGAGTTTAATGATTCAACCGCACATACCATTCATCAACACATACCATTCATCCACACATACCATTCATCCACACATACCATTCATCCACACATACCATTCATCCACACATACCATTCATCCACACATATCGTTCATCCACACATATAATTCATCCACACATACCATTCATCCACACATACCATTCCTCCATATATACCATTCATCCACACATACCATTCATCCACACATACCATTCATCCACACATATCATTCATCCACACATATAATTCATCCACACATACCATTCCTCCATATATACCATTCATCCACACATACCATTCATCCACACATACCATTCATCCACACATACCATTCATCCACACATACCATTCATCCACACATATAATTCATCCACACATACCATTCATCCACACATACCATTCATCCACACATACCATTCATCCACACATACCATTCATCCACACATACCATTCATCCACACATATCGTTCATCCACACATATAATTCATCCACACATACCATGCCTCCACATATACCATTCATCCACACATACCATTCATCCACATATATCATTCATCAGCATATACCGTGAAGATATTAGATTTCCTTCGGTTATTTTTCCTGCCTGGAGTTGGTGTCGTTGTGGGAGTTGGTCCATCTTTGGTGGCTTCGTCATCTTCTGCTTGTTCCTAACAAAAAACAAAAAATTGGATTTATACATTTTATAGTACATACTACAGAAAAAAATAATTATTTTACAAACACGATAAAGCAGAAAAGAAATTATAATAAGTCCACTACTGTTCAGATCTCATTAGGAACGTTCATAGGGATAATCTATCTTTCCAATAAGCAAACATCACACGCACTCATCCATCACCATTAATGCCGACCATAATTGAAATTACTTTCTCTGACTCCATACATCTTCCTGGTGTTACCAAAAAAATGCATAATAAATTTCGATTTCGTTTGAAAGAAAATTTCAAGAAAAAAAGCTGGCCTAGATAAATTGGTGGAGACTGTGGAGAGATCTTTTAGAAATTTGTGTTTGTATTCAAGTGCATACCTATGTACAATAGTAAGTGTGTGTGTGTGTGTATGTGTATTTGTATATTTATATGTGTATGTATATATGTATGTATGTATGTATGTATGTATGTATGTATGTATGTATGTATGTATGTATGTATGTATGTATGTGTGTATGTATGTATGCATGTATTTATGTATTTATGTACCTTTGTTTTTTTATCATATCGTGTCAGAGCCACAAACAAACTAATAGATTCTTTTTTTATTTAATTGTTTACATTTTAATTTTAGAATATTTTACAGCAGAAAATATAATGAAACGAAAGTGATAATAATAATAATTATAATCGGTCAAGGAAACTAACAATTGATTGGATGGAGTAGGAGCGATGTCTTGGAAGATTGCCAAGAGCAGAGCTGCCTTTATTAAGTTTGTCTTTTGACATAGGAAACTCTTTCAGGAATGAGTCGATTCTTTCCTAGAAATTTTTCAGCTCAAAAAATTAATTCTATAAAAACCTTATTCATTCGATGGACATTTCAAATTTTCATTCCACAAATAAAAAATTAACATAATTTACAATAATTAAAATTATTCAATATTTATTTATATTTTTATTTATGAAATAATTTTTTGAGTCACTGTTAATAAGAACAATAATTACTACAGAATTCATTAATATTTATCATTCACATAAGCATGTCCAAATGATTTATATTCATAATTTCAAAGCATTGAAGCAAAGCACAAATAAGATTAAAAATAATGCACAGCAAATGCATGTATGTTAGTCATCGCACAACTAAATGAGATCATAATTATTTATTTACATTAAATATGACCAACATCTCTTTGAATTATTTCAAAACGACTTTCCAGAGAAAACTATTTTGTAACAAAGTTATTTAAAGAAGAAACCGCAATAATCAGCACGGACGTCATATAACCAGTACAAATGTCATATAACCAGTACAAATGTCATAACCAGTACAAATGTCATATAACCAGTACAAATGTCATAACCAGTACAAATGTCATAACCAGTACAAATGTCATAACCAGTACAAATGTCATAACCAGTACAAATGTCATAACCAGTACAAACGTCATAACCAGTACAAACGTCATAACCAGTACAAATGTCATAACCAGTACAGATGCCATTTAAATTTTTTAGGTTCGCTCATTCCGATAAGTGACTCTCTTCACTCTATGTATAAACAATTTTAGGGGCAGAACAACGACCAGCAACTAATTGAATTTCTTATATTGCAGTACTGTCATCTACACTTTTACTTCTTTTTCTGATATTGCAAGTGGAAATAAAACTCAAGTTTTACAGGGCTGGAAGGGGGCATTTTTTGTAGTATTCTGGTAAGGATAAGAAGAGATGGATAAGCAATACAGGTTGGTGGGGATGGGGACAGAATGCGGTTGTCCTCGTGACACTCTCTACATTCTACTTCATCCGAAACTTCAGCACTGTCATATTACATTTCAATTCTTTTGATACTGCACTGAACCTTACTTTCATATTCCTTCCCTTCAAGTAACTAACCGAATTCTTCATGGGATGAAAGGAAAAACTAATGTACAGAGTAAAACCTTTCTTGTTTTACCCCTCCGTCAATCTAAACCGTTAAAAATTACAAAAATGCAATAATTATAATTATTAAGGTTAATTAGAATCAATAAATCATCAGACTGTTAACTTTGCAGTATACATAAAAATACAGTTGCTTGAAAATTGTAATGATTTTGGTGTTAGTAATATAAAAAAAGTGAGAAAAGAAAACTACTTTCCCATGCTTGTTTAATGAAAATAAATTAATAGAGTACATGCTGCATTCTCATTAAGTAGAAGGAAAAAAATCGGTTGCATGCAAGCAAGACATTGTTTGTTTAAGTTCCAGTGGAATTGTTTTTTTTAATAGCCGGTCGGCCGGGTGGATGGATGGATGGCTGGGTGGATGAATGGATGGCCGGGTGGATGGATGGGTGGTAGTTTGTTGGGTAGATTGATGGTTGGTTGGGTGGTTTGATGTATGCATGTGTGGATGAACGAATCAGTCAGTAAGAAAACATGTGGCCTAATGAAAACGTTCTTCGAGTTATTTTTTTCCTCTTTCTTTATTACTAACACGATGAAGAAGAGAAAAAATCTGAAAGCAGACAACAATGCAGTCGTTATACAGCAAAGCATTATTAGTCTGTGCTTTTTTGTGGCAGGACTTGTTGAAAAGTTGAGAAATGGCAATAAAGATATTTTTCAACTTGAAAATAACATCCACACAACAGCTGAGCCCGTCTAAAACACCACAACATCTGACCATCAATTATTAAGCGGAATATTCCTCATAATTATTGCTATCACCATTATTATTAATAATAATATTATTACAAGTCTCATTCCCACAGGACACAAATTGCATAGACTGTCATATGAAATCATCATGTTTATTCCATAATAATCACTATATATGTGTATATACATATACTACCATCATCATTGTCATCATCATCATCACCTCACTCTATCAACAACGGAAGCAGCGTTGAATTCACCATGAAATTTTTTCCCACAAAATTCTCAACTAAGCTTCTCGCTTAAATCGCCCCTGAAATAATAAATGAAACGAGTGCGAATACGTTTGCATGAATTATCTAGATAATATCATCGCAGGAAGTTCTACATTTCTATTATATAGTCATCATCATCATCATCATCATCATCATAGTCCTTAAATGTTCTCCATCGCCACTTCCTAATTCAACAATAAGCTTCTAAAAAAACTGTTTTATTCTAACGAAAGTTGTTCAGAAGACAAATAGTTGTTGAAACGTTTAAATCAGTTATTTTATTTCACGAAGACACCACAATACGAAGAATAACTTACGAGCCAAAAAACAACGTGTCACTCACTAGCGATGATAATAAACAGTTATAAAATAAAATGAATGAGACTCATACATAACAACAGTACTTTATCTCACTTTAGACAACCGGCAAGAAACGAAGTAAAATTTGTGCAAAGTCCAAAAGAGTCCACTCGAGTCACAGTGCGCACTCGTACACTACTACATACGCGCATGTATAAATAATAAACGGTTGACTGTGACTATTATGTGACTAGCTAGAAATTGAACGAACCAGATGTGACCGAAGAGTAAATGACAGAGAATAAATAAAAACAGGATCTTAATAGCATTAATAGGCATGTGCACCTATTAGGATGAAGCAATCCTAGTAGTTGTAATAGTAGTAGAAGTGGGGGTAGTAGTAGTAGTAGTAATAGTAGTAGTAGTAGTAGTAGTAGTAATAGTTGTAATAGTAGTGGTGGTAGTAGCAGTAGCAGCAGCAGCAGTAGTAGTAGTAGTAGTAGTAGTAGTAGTCGTCGTCGTCGTAGTAGTAGTAGCAGCAGCAGTACTAGTTGAGGTAGTAGCAGTAGCGGCAGCGGTAGCAGTAGTAGTGGTGGTGGTAGTAGTAGTAGTAGCCGAAAGCCAAACGTGGAGCCAAGTCGAATTAATTATGATTATTAGTTGCCTCAAATCAAACCAGTTTCCCTTTAATAACTAAAAGACTGTAGTATGTAGTATATAGGTAGTTATTAATATTAACTACCTATATACTACATACTACAGTCTTTTGCTTCCAACCAACTTTCAGCACACACCGAAGTTAGATTACATGGACATCCTTAGATAATGAAAGAACGCAAGTTAATACATGTATTTATTACTAAATTATTAAATCGTTTGTAAAAATAAGACGTGAAAGAGATATGAGAAGCGATAGAGGTCAAGAAGAGAGAGAGAGAGAGAGAGAGAGAGAGAGAGAGAGAGAGAGAGAGAGAGAGAGAGAGAGAGAGAGAGAGAGAGAGAGAGAGAGAGAGAGAGAGAAAGAGATGGAGAGAAAGAATACATACGCGAGTCAACGGATAGGAGGACAAACAAAAAGAGAAATGTCAAATCCTATCTATTCATGCTTCTTTATCACAAATCACAACCGTTTTCAGTTGAAGAGTTTCAAAATAGATACCACGTGATCGTCATCATCATCATCAACAACATCATCATCATCATCATCATCATCATCATCATCATTTTAGATGTTATCCGGGTGACCCGCACCGCACCGAGTTAACTATGTTAGAATTATTTAGAATGCACAATCATTACAAATATACAATTTAGATTATAATATTTATAGCATATTATATCTGTAACTATAATATTTAAAATGATTGTGCTCTTTTATATTTTAAACAATTATTTTCACAATTCAATAAGATAATAATGGATTGATCGTTCTGAAAAAGAAAGAAAGGACAGACTGAAGAAGAGTGAAAAATTATTAATTTAATTGACAGGAAAAAACAAAATGACAGCTAATAATAGTAATAATAATAACAACAATAATCATAAGAGTTTAAATTCATGCAGCAATTCTTTATTATCATAACAGGAAAGTATTAAAGGCCAAGCAACTTTTTTCATATCTACCTGAGTACATACTATAAATGACTACCAAAATACTATACCTCCTCTTAACAATAATACATAACCACCCACAATACATCATATCAACAACAAATACATAACCACCCACAATACATCATATCAACAACAAATACATATTATTACATAGCCACCCACAGTATACATCACATCAACAACAAATACATAACCATCCAAAGTATACATCACATCAACAACAAATACATAACCACCCAAAGTATACATCACATAAACATCAAATACAAAATGTTACAATACATCACATCAACAACAAATACAAAACACTTACAATACATCACATCAACAAGTCAACAACAAATACAAAACACTTACAATACATTACATCAACAACAAATACAAAACACTTACAATACACCCTTTAAACGACAACTCACAGCAAAACTTTTTCCCGTTTTTCCTCTTTTGGTGCGAGCTGATGGCAACTCGCTCATATCAATCTGAAGGGAAAGCTGTGAGCCACGATGCTGTAGATGCGAGTCCTGACGGGACCATCAAAGACGCACATACAACAAGGTGGAGATATTTTGTTATAAAAAAAGAATGTATAATTACATTATCAACAACAACAAACATTTGATAAGTCAATTAGGAGCACTGATTAGAAGCTATTAAATGAGTTTAAATGTGCAAAAATTCGTTTTTAATAAATCAAATAAAAATTATAAAGCCAAAATGTGCTGAGCAGCATTGATGAACGGTTTTAAGTACCATGACATGATTGATGTATTGAAAGCAGAATTTGTACACACGAGTGTAAACAGAAACACGATATATTATATTTATTTATTTATTTATTTATAACAAATCAAATTTTAAGGACTCACATGGAATGAACTTGATTTGAAAGTATTTTTTGCAAAAGAGTCAAATTTTCGCTGAAATGATGGTGTGTTGTTCGGAGATACCGAAACAAAATTGGGATTTTGAACCTTGTCAACAAAAACACATTAGAAATAAACTGTAACTGATATGCATACTGGAACAATCGTATTTCATTTGCAATCGCAAAAAAATGCAATTGAAAACGTCATTTTTTCCACGAATGAGAATTGAATTGATAACGTAACAGCAGAGATTTGATATCACTTTAAATTTTCAGATTTAAACATCAAATTCCGTTTTTAAATTGATTTTCAATAATTTATTCAAGTCGGGTTTATACTTTACATCCATCAGTGGAAAACGAAACATGAGTAATGTCAAGCCTCCCACTTTAAGTCATCTTTATACTTCAACAAATCTATCTATCTATCCATACGTGTATAAACTAAACTAACCCGCACAAACTAATCTATGCAGACATACAAAACAAATTTATCTGGACGTACAGACGTATTCATAGACACATATTATGAATGCATCCAGAAACACACACGTATCTATTCACACATACAAAACCATCTATCCAGACATACAAAAAACCTTCTTAAACCAACTTCCTTTTTTTTCCTCTAACCCTCCCTGACATAACAGAATTAAAACACCAAACAAAGTTAGCAATTTAATTACCAAAAATCAAGCACACTCATAAATTAATAAACAACATAAATTCCATTCAAAACATTTAAACAAATGAACAAACAAAACTTGATAACCAAACAACACCACTCAATAAAGAACAACAAACGATAAATATTTAAAGATTATGGAACAGAAATCAGAAATCAGCAATGAATTAACTCACAGAGTGGTTAAGAGCAAGTTTAGAGTTGTGAGGAGGGGGTGCTTGGTCGTACGAACAGGGTAGTTTGGAATGGAGGCTGCTAGACATCTCACTGCAGCCATTTTCCAGCTGTTTACATTGAAAAAAAAACAGACCATGTTTAATTGAATCACTGTATTCATTATACACACACATACAAACACATAAAATCAGAATCCATATGTCGTAAATAACAACATTGCAATCACATAGAAAAAACATATATAATAATCACAATCATAAAAGAATAACATGCCATATCCAATGTAAACGAATTGGAGCTATATTCAATATAGAAGCATGAACTGTATATCATATACATAAATATGTATAAATGTATACTATAGAGTTCCATGGACAGAGACCCAACCAACCTAGAGTTAATTAATTTCATAAGGCATATAATATATTGAATATATTCCTTCAGAGGACAACATGCTGGCCATAGAGAAGAATATTATGCTAGGAAACAATGTAATAATAAAGCTTGATATCTACAGTAAAGGTTTCATATTGAATGAACGGATGGATGATGTGATGTTAGAAATTCCTTCACATCCTTGTACAAGGACTGGAAAACAGGACGGTTGGTTGAGCTGATGGCTGGAAAAGAGTTGGCTCATCGTAATAGGGTGATGATGGAGATGCAGTCAGGTTAATTTTTAATGAAACTTTAAGATTAGTAATTTAAACAAATATCAATTTCAATCATTGTACAGTAGTTAGAAGTTTTCTATATAAAGTGAAGAAGTTTTTAATAGAAACGCCAACAGACTCTCAGTGTAGGATGGCTCGAGAGGGCAGTAGTATCTCCTTGGAGTAGCCCGGTGGTCGCGAAGTATCGATTAGTTGTATTAGATGATCAACAGGGAGGGTAGGCCGTGGTGCAATCAGCCCCATCCTTTCCTTACGTGAAACTTATGGGATGTTAAATCAACCGTGACGTGCGTTAATTAACAACGATGCCATCTTACTCCGATCCTTCCATCCCCCGCATTAAATAAACAATAGGGTAAGCGATAATCCGATGGGTACACTGGAGGACACTGATGCTAAACAAGACTTTCAATCGAACAGCTGCATATGCAACTAGCAACGTACAACTGCATACGCAACTAGAAACTGCATATGCAACTAGTAACTGCATAAGCAATTAGAAACTGCATGTGCAACTAGCAACTGCATATGCAACTAGCAACTGCATATGCAACTAGCAACTACATATGCAACTAGAAACTGCATATGCAACTAGAAACTGCATATGCAACTAGCAATTGTATATGCAACTAGCAACGAAAAATCTGTGCATAGAAATCCATATGCAGCTAGCAGCAAAGTAATCTTTATAAAATTGCTTATTCAGCCTGCAAGGGGGCTCTTCATAAAGTTGGATATGCTACAAGTAACAACTAAACCGTTTGCGTGCGGCTAAAAATCACCACAACTTCTGCTTCCATAAGTCGGAAAAAAATTAAAAGATTTTTGACTTTATTGATAAACTTAAAAGAGAAAACAAGTGACCATTTCAAGACACCCCAGATGACCTGCAAGAACGCATCATCGTTATTTCCCTCGATAGAACCAGTGATGGGATACTTTATTTGAATCGATTTTCCAGACCGAATCGATTCACAGCTTAGACCAAATGTAAATTAACAAATTTCGACTACGTGCAAATCTATAACCGAGTAGGTTTGATTGTGATGTAATCTCAAACGAGAATACCGGAAAAAATTGAGAATTGGACAAGAATAAAAACCTTTTAAAAACCATTCTCTAACATCTTCAGATTGATCACCATCACCACCACCATGATCATCATCATTAAAGAATATAAATATGTTCACAGAAACTGTAGCTCATAATATTTCAGAACGACTGAGTCTGACGAAATCACATATATCTGTGTTAGATAACTGGGTTAGCCCTGGTCGATATTTTCGCGGCCCGGTCCTTTTAATAAGCCAAAATTCCAGGCCCGACCCGTTTTTACAGGCCTAAAATTTCTATATAATTGGCAAAAAAATCTCGTTTGAAGAGCCTACAATCACAGACCCGCCCGAGCAGTGCAGTACTCAAATCTGTGTATTGTTATTTTTTTACTAGTGATAAACACGTCAAAATGACGAACATTATTTTAGTGACGATTGCAGCTTCATCTAACAGCGTTACGAAAATTTCTAACACACAGACAGACAGACAGACATTGGAACTTATGAATGTCATTGTTGATGATTGATTAGTCAGGAGGTCAGCAGGCAAACTGTTTGTAATTATTTAAAGATCTCGTACTGGTAGAGAAATTATAAAAATGAAATTGAAGTTTGCACTCAAAAGCTTATTAAAATTCCACACAAGCTTCAAAAAAGAGCGGTGTAAATGAAGCGATAAATAAATAACCAACTCAAGTTCTCACAAATCAACCATCCCATATATGCCAATAATGAATTAAATATGAAATATATATTACTACATAACAACCATCCTTTAAACCTATAATAAAGTAAATATGAAATATATATTACTGCATAACAACCATCCTTTATGCGTATAATAGCGTAAAAACGAAATACATATGGGTTGGGTTGACTTAACCATTTAAAGAAAAATTGGATTCAACCCAAGTCATGTCCACCCACCTCTGATACATATTATGCATAATAAGAGTAAATATGAAATCAATATTGCGTATAATAGAGAAAATGTGAACTACATATTAATGCACATCAACATCAGCAATAGTGAAGATATAAAATGCAACAAACTGTACAACAAAAACATCAACAATAGACAACAACAACAACAACAACAACGAAGCAACATGTGAGTACACGAAGGAGACATAAATGTCAACAATAAGCCAACTGCAGAACATATCAACTTGACATGTCATCAAACTAAAACATGACGTACGAGCATGTCACAACTTACAAGCATGTCACAATATACAAGCATGTTACAACATACAAGCATGTCACAACATACAAGCATGCCACAACATACAAGCATGTTAGAAGTTACAACATACAAGCATGCCACAACATAGAAACATGTCACAACTTACAAGCACGTCACAACATACAAGCATGTGACCACTCACAACATACAAGCATGTCACAACATACAAGCATGTCACAACACACAAGCATGTCACAACATACAAGCATGTCACAACATACAAGCATGTCACAACATACAAGCATGTCACAATAGACAACAACAACAACAACAACAACGAAGCAACATGTGAGTACACGAAGGAGACATAAATGTCAACAATAAGCCAACTGCAGAACATATCAACTTGACATGTCATCAAACTAAAACATGACGTACGAGCATGTCACAACTTACAAGCATGTCACAATATACAAGCATGTTACAACATACAAGCATGTCACAACATACAAGCATGCCACAACATACAAGCATGTTAGAAGTTACAACATACAAGCATGCCACAACATAGAAACATGTCACAACTTACAAGCACGTCACAACATACAAGCATGTGACCACTCACAACATACAAGCATGTCACAACATACAAGCATGTCACAACACACAAGCATGTCACAACATACAAGCATGTCACAACATACAAGCATGTCACAACATACAAGCATGTCACAACATACAAGCATGTCACAACATACAAGCATGTCACAACATACAAGCATGTCACAACATACAAGCATGTCACAACATACAAGCATGTCACAACATACAAGCATGTCACAACATACAAGCATGTCACAACATACAATCATGTCACAACATACAAGCATGTCACAACATACAAGCATGTCACAACATACAAGCATGTCACAACTCACAACATACAAGCATGTCACAACTCACAACATAAAAGCGTGTCACAACTCACAACATACAAGCATGTCACAACTCACAACATACAAGCATGTCACAACTCACAACATACAAGCATGTCACAACTCACAACATACAAGCATGCCACAACATACAAGCATGTGACAACATACAAGCATGTGACAACATACAAGCACGTGACAACATACAAGCACGTGACAACATACAAGCACGTCACAACATACAAGCACGTCACAACATACAAGCACGTCACAACATACAAGCATGTCACAACATACAAGTACATCACAACATACAAGCATGTCACAACATACAAGCATGTCACAACATACAAGCATGTCACAACATACAAGAATGTGACAACATACCAGAATGTGACAACATACAAGCATGTCACAGCATACAAGCATGTCACAATATACAAGCACGTCCCAACATACAGGCACGTCACAACTTACGAGACCAAAGCTACAAAACGAAAATAGTTCGAACTCATTTAATTTCAATTTAACACCTTCAGTGTGGCCTGATTCGGCAAACTTTCACAGACAACAAAAGACAGCTATTTAATCGACTAAAACAACAAGAACACACACAACCACACAACATCACTTACAGGAGTGACTGCTCCATTCTTTTCCAGGAACGGCTTGCTCAATCTCCTGGATGGATGGTCAGCCAATGGAATGTTGAAGTTAGAGCCGTTATTAGCGGTCGATGAAATTGAGAAGTTGTCCTATGAAATATAAACAACAACAACAACATTGATTATATATTTATTCACCGTGGCAAATTATTAAATTATTAGCGGTGTTATATTTAGATTACCGGCAATGAGGCACAGGGCACTGCCTGGTTGTTGAGGTTGAGGTAGGGGTCACAAAACACTGGTGGTGGCTGGCTGGCATGGTTCGGTGGAAGAGCTTGGAGGGGTTTCGTTAGAGTCACGTGACTCGACGTGGCAGCACCGTTCCATTGTTGTTGTTGTTGTCTCATTGTTAGAATTTTCTGACAGGCTGGTTGACAAACAAACAAAAACTCACAGAGATGAATTTCTTTGAATAATAATTTATAACAATATTTATTTAGTCTTATTATTATTATTCATAAATAATAACTTAAAGTTTCAATGAAAAATGAAAGTTGAAAGTTCGTGGATAATAGGAGGCGTTTGTTTTCGGAAAAATACTGAATTAAAACCATGGAAAAAGAGTCCTATGATTTCAAGTGGTATGCAATAATAATAATAATATGTAAAATAATATGCAATAACGAAATAATGGAATTATGAAAAATTTAGTTCGGACGTTTTAAGTGCATTTCTTATGAAAGCGTGTTTCCAATTATATTGATTATAATATTGATATTAGTTATTTTAATACATAACCATAACTGCCAGTAATAAATAGGTAATCATGTGTAGTATGTGTAGTATGTGTAGTATGTGTAGTATGTGTATGTATGTATGTATGTATGTATGTATGTATGTATGTATGTATGTATGTATGTATGTATGTATGTATGTATGCATGTATGTATGTGTATGAAGCAGAGGAAGAAGTTTTATATAAATAATTTAAGACGTAAATTATTTTGTCACGACTAAAAAAGAGATCATACGAAGAGAAAACGGAAGGTAAAACAAGAAAACGAAAGAAACAACTCTTTCTACTTTCTACTGAATTCTTTCCAGTACTCTTGTCAATTGGGATTAATGAGAGCATCCTTAACTTCTTTGCAAACCGTTTGAAGGCAGTACAGGCCTACTGACAAATGGGCAGTACAAGCAAACATGCAGTACAAGCGAGCAGACAGTACAAGCAAACATGCGTAGTACAAGCGTACAGATAGTACAGACGAACTTGAAGAGGTGCACGCGATTTTATATTGGACACACGTTGCAAGAATTAGAATACTTTCATCCATCATGCATACAAAATATACTGTACAAACAAAATTCTGGAACACGGAATGAATGCGAAATAAGCGCACAGACGAGCATGTCCACAGGTCTTGAGCAAACACACATACATACATACACAGACACATACACAGACACATACACACACAAACACACACAGACATCACGTTTCCGTTTTAACGAAAAACACAAGGACCTGGAGTTCAGTTTCAAAAGCATGTTTATGTGCTTTTCCACAGCTGTCTCGTCACATTATGAAGACATTTTTCTTCCATATTACTATTTTCAGCTCGACAAAAGGGAAAATAATCCTGAATTTAAATTTCCTTATAATTACTATCTGTTAATATCGGATCAGGTAATAAGGTATTCAGTATTCATCAACTCCAATCCCTTTTGTAAAATCGAATAATTCCAAGGTAGTTTCAACAGTAAGTTTAAAAGACTGTTCTTCCAATCAACTCCATATAACCATCCATCCACCCACCCACCAATGCATACACCCATCCATCCATTGATCATACATACATACATACATACATACATACATCCATCCATCCATTGATCATACATACATACATACATACGTACGTACATACATCCATCCATCCATCCATCCTCCACCCATCCATTGATCATTCATACATCCATCCAGCACTCCTCATCTTCTAATATTTCACTTAAAAGTTTAAAAGATAATTATATCATACGAGGTTATTTTCATCTACGAAAAATATTAATTTAAATCGGGAATATTTCAACGCTAAATGAGCATCATCTTTCCAATAAGGTTTTTTTCCTTCTTTCCAATAGGGTTTTTCATTATTTCCAGTGAGGTTCTCCATACACTCCTGTTTCCAATAGGGGTTTTCATTATTTCCAGTGAGGTTCTCCATACACTCCTGCTTCCAATAGGGTTTTCTTTATTTCCATTGGGGTTCTTTGTCCACTCCTTCTTTCTAATAGGGTTTTTCAGTCATTCTTTTTTCCAGTAGGTTTTTTCTTTTACTATCTCTTTGATGTTAACACAAAGTAAAACCACTTTTGTAGCAGTGGAAAAGATTGAAAGAACGATGGTGGAAAGAAAAATAGTAAAAAAGAAATGAAATTCTTATGAATGGCTTTTCTTTTAGTAATTCGCAAGCAGACGATATCACACACGCCTACACAAGTTACTAATTCAATCAACATAAATGAATGTTCCAATAGGTTGCTGCTACTGCAATAAAGTTATTATTATTATTATTTTAAATTATTGTGATCATTATCATCATCATCTTCATTGTCATGATAAGCCAGCGAATGGAAGTTTTCCTGCTCGACAACCTCAAAATGCTTCTTGAAAACCTCCCCCCCTCCTCCTCTCCCTCACTTTCTCTGCCACTAAACTCAAACAAAGCCAACTTGAAATATGAGAACCTTCTCGAATATTTGGAGAAAGAAACCTTTGTGCAACGTTAACGTCCAAACAAACGTACATTAAGTAAGTATTTAGTATGTAGTATGCAGTAGGCAGTATACCCATGGCAGGATAGAAAATTACAAAGTGAAGTAAAATTTAAGTAGAAAATCGAATTTTCATCATAATCATCATAAACATTATCATCATCTGCGGTATTATTTGTCATCATCATCTAATCGACACTGCAGTAGCATGGGTTTGCCACCCCCTGAAAAAAAACAGCAACTCCTACGCCACGCCACTGAATCTACAGTGTAGATTCTACAACATCACAGCAGTATGATCGGATCTAAATATGTATATGTGAAATTAATGCGAATGTGTGTCCCTCTTATGCAAGCAATAACTACCATATTTCCAAGATTGCTTACTCAGTATCCTCCTTTGTATTCAATTATATATCAAAAATATTCATTTTAGGTTACCTTAAAAAACAAACACTATATCATAATAATAATAATAATAATAATAATAATAATAATAATAATAATAATAATAATAATAATAATAATAATAATAATAATAATAATAATAATAATAATAATAATAATAATAATAATAATAATAACAGCAGACAAACCTTCATAAAAAGCTTCATTGACGTTGTGGCCATTCTCCGAGCAGACCTCGATGTAGTGACAGTTTTTAAGATCGGCAGCCATTTTCCTGCCCTTCAACTCGCTGACGAGCCTGGGCGTGTTGCTTGTGATGCCGTCGCAAGAAGCCACCAGAAAGATGGGAAGTTCTTGCATGTGACGGTACAACGACATCTTGGCGTAGTACGTGTATATCGTATTGAAGCTGGACTCGCTCGTTACGTTGTAAACAAACATGGCTGCGTCGACCCATTGAGAAAACTGGAAGAAATTCAAAGAAACTGAAATATTTTCCAAGACATTGGCATTGGATGGATGGACAAATAAATAAATAAATGGCATAAATAACGGTATATGATAATTAAATAAAACAATTTAGCTTTATAAATAAATAAATAAATAAACAAATAAATAAACAAATAAATAAATAAACAAACAAACAAACAAACAAATAAATAAATAAACAAATAAACAAACAAATAAATAAATAAATAAATAAACAAATAAATAAAAAGTGACCTGCATATCGGGAGGTCCTCCTTCTTCTCTTATTAATAACAAGTAACTCTGACTTTCTGTGACAACTTCTTTCTTAAATCTTCCTCCTTTCATTACAGAAATATTGATTTAAAAAAAAATCTCAATAATAAAAACCATCTATAAATACATTTTAGACTTATATTTTATGCTTATTAAGAACAAAACTTCAAGTCACTTCAACATATATAATTAATAATAATTATCTTATTACATTCCATCACAGATAAAAGCATTTCTACAAACAACAACATCATCTACAATCATTAAACATCACCACACACGCACGCATATATCTAAACATGATGTAAGAAAAAAATAATCAATAAATTTGTAAAGAATTGTCGCATGGGAAAAATGAAACTCGCCCTCGAAGGATTCTTCATTTAGGTATGACCCTGTGAGATAATGATGAACCAGGGGAGCCTTGCCGCTGTTGAATGTACCGAGGACGCCCTACAAGTTAATGTCGGCTTTATTAGCTTCGTTTTATCTCGTGGAGCGTCGAGTTTTATGCATGTTGGACTTTTTACAGCTCGCAGGGAATATATGAATGAATAATATTGCACAAGTTTCGAATGACTTACATTCAAACAATCACCAAATCGTTAAGTTTTTAAAATGAGATTCTTATATTTAATTTTTAATCTATTTCAAATCATATTTTATAAGAAAAAAACTTGAAACTGTGTCGACCAATCAATCAATCAATCAATCAATCAATCATGAGCCTGACGTGGCGTACGTAAAAAAAAAGAGCAGAAGTTATTTCTAGCGAAGGTGAAGGACATATCTCTCTTTTCATCTTTCCTCCTAACATTATTCAAGAAAGTAAAAACTTTTAAAAGGGGAAAAGAAATTGCAAACGATGATTGTTGAAGCCTCACGTTCTCAGGTCAAACTGTTTTAAGCAAACAAAATAATTATTATACAAAGCCATATAAAGTACGGAGTATATACACATAGATTGTGCTCGGACTTCTTAATATAAATAATAAATATACATCTTCTATATCTATATTAAGAAGTCCATGGATTGTATGTGTGTGTGTGTGTGTGTGTGTACAATGTTTTCCTCTGAAGATTAAAAAGAAGACATAATTCTGTTGCACATCGTCAAGCAGAAGGAAGTAATTACACCGATGTTTGTGTATGGATGTGATGTGACGAACGTGTGGACTTAATGACCAAGTCAGTGGACAGAGAATTACGCTCCCATGCACAAATAATTCTCTGTCACAACACACACTACACTACTGCACGGGCCTATTTTTCACGGCCCGTCCCTATTATACCTGACAAAAAACCTCGGCCGAGCCCGCTTGAAAAACCTAAAAACCACGACCCGTGCAGTACATCAACACACACACACACACACACACGATGCCACGCTTCTAATTACAAACTATCTCTAAAATGTTCAGACTAAACTTGTCAGCTTTATAATTCTTTGTAAACAACATAAGCAAGACAAACAACATCAATGAAACAGCATCAACCAAAATCCCAAACGTATGTTATCGTGTGATTTACACAGGACTGCGTAACAGCTCGTATCGAGAAAATAAAATCGTAAAATCAATTGAGATGTAAATAAACACCGAATAATGTAAAAAAAATAATAATTTTACTGAACGCGTCGACGCTACCAGGCACCGAAACATCATAAAAAAATGTACACACCAGATGCACAGACACACCCACACACATTTATATAACTACTTTTTTCTCGTTTTTTAGAGACATTATTCATCCCATCGAATCAGTCAGTGTCACACAATTTCACATCTTCTCTAAACGAAGACAAAACGATAAGTTTGAAACGGTGTTGACAAATTAGTCTCGGAACAGCAATCGTGCTACTTCGAAGGGCGCATTGATCACAAAATTGTGCGATTATTCATCGTATATTGTCGAATGTACACAAAGTATGATGATGAGAGAAAGTTAGTCTTCCACTGAGAATTACGTCTATTTTATTTCCTGAACCACGGCCGATTTCTTCCCAAAACAAACACGAAAACAATTTATTAAACCGCTAGAGATCCCGACCTCAAAGTTTACATCGAGCTCGCTCTATTATTACTGTCTCATTACTGTCAGGCATGCAAAATCGTCTTGTCATTTAACTGTCCGACCAGCATCAATGATGGTAATACCAGTAAACAAACAGAGATGTTACATTTCCGGGAGAAAAAAAAACTTTTAAAGCCGACCCGATGTCCTCGCTAAGCTGGAGCACAGGAAATGATAAAATATTTAAAATGATTTATCTTCTTCATTCTTCCAAACGAATTGCCTCTTACCGCCGTCCAACGTATCACCATGGGAACGCAGAATGGAGGAATTCATTAAAAGATCCGCGCAGACGATAACAACGTTTTGTTATATATTCGGCAAACATTTTGTTTCAATTTAAAACAGAAAAAATATATTGATAAAGTAATCAATCTTAAAATGAAAACAGAAAAAAATTTAATTTAAACAAAAAAAATGACTCCAACCAGTTTCAGGTCCTGAACTGAACGACTCAGAGTCCATTCTTGACTATTTACAAACGCATCTGTCAGGAAAAGATAAGTACAATTTATTATTAACTTTTATCTAAAAGTAATTTAATGCAAAAATAAAACTAATTATAACAACTCCATTAACGACTAATTTACCGATATTTTATCATTAACTATGAACATATTGATTCTCCCCAGGTGTAGACAAACAATAACTTTGAACTTGATATTTTCCTGTGGCCAATAGTGACATCTGAGAAGACTATAGGAGATACTTAATAGTCGAATTTTAAATATAAATTCTTCCCAAATGTGAACACTAGGGAGCTGAGCTCCATTGTTACGACACACAACATTATGTAAATGAAACTGAACAATAACATGACCAATGAAAACAGCTGCTTGGTGGGTCCATCAGAGTACAGATCTACATTAGAGGCAATGCATTAATTAGAATGGTTATCACATAGATGTGTCAATGTCTTAAAAAAATATTTAATCAAATCAGTCCTATTTGACTACAGAGAAATCAGTCTACATGTGAATGTACCTAAAAAACCCCCACAATCAACCACTGTCCCCCCCTGACCCCGACCCAGAAACCAGATAATTTAATTAGCATGAAAACCTTCACATATCACCACCAGTTTTCAAACTCTTCTCAGCAAACCCCATGCTGTCTGCATCACCACCAGCAACTGTACATTCTAACAAAGAAATAAATCTTCCAGAATGTACAGCTTGACTGCCTGTAGAGACTAAACCCCCCCCACACTCACTACAAACATTCGCCCCCCCTACTGCCCATAAATCATTTGACCATTCTCCCTCAACAGCCAATCTAAATTCGCTTTTGAGAAAAAATGAACATCATGCTAGTTTCTCTGATAAGCAATTAAATGCAACTGATAATCTTTTTGAACATGTGCAGCTTTATGAAAATTAAAATGAAATTTAAGAGAACTAATAAAACAAATTAAATTCACTAAAATTATTCAAGCTGTTTAATAATGAATTGAAATTATCAAGAAAATAAATAAACACACACACACACACATACAACCTGAATCGGTGCATTTATCTGATTCACAATCAGCAATTCCCTGCCACACAAAACATCCCATGAGATTAAAACAGGGATTATTTGCAATTTCAAAACTTGTTGATGTCTTTGTTTGCCTTAAATTTTTTCTAACTATCTCTTCACTAGATTTAAACACTCTCGATTGCTTCTTATTATCCCTTCGGAAAGAAAAAGTTCTGAAACTACTTCTTGAAAAACATTTGTCAATCTTTGGACTGCAGTTCTCAAAGCTGTTATTCTCCATTGAGCAAATTTAAAAAAAACTAAAAAACATTAATTATTAATAACTATTCTAGACACTTCACCACAGAAATGGGCACACGAGCCTACAAAAAATCAACTCATTAATAATCCAAGCCTACAAACTATAAACTAAATACCCATATGTTACCAACAAAACAGAGTGTACAGAACTTAATTGACCGGACAAAGAATATTTAAGAAAGGGATTGGCATTTCCACACAATAGCACGCCTGCTTGTTGACCGACCGACTGTTTACACACAATTTTTTAAGCTTCCATCCTTCACCTTTTAATAAGTTCCCACATTTTTTTCAGAACGGATTTTAAAAAAGAATGCGTAGCTTTCGTTTGGAATTTATTTACTTCACACAATTCACAAGTGAACTGAGAAGTGAATTGTCAACTAAATTATAATTAATAATTAAACTTGCGTCGAAATGAAAACAACAGACGTACCCTCGATGGAAAGTATGTGGTCTTTGAGTTGTTGCTGTATAGCTGGATTATCAATGTCTTCAATGAGATCGTGAATCGCATAAATACTTGGATGTACACTTTCAAATCTCTGAATTTCGTCTCTGACGGCTACAGAAATCGCCGTTGGAGACATAGCAAAACCGCATTTGCTTGTCATCATAGCTGTGACCCTAAGCCTAAAATTAAAACTATATTTTTGAGTAGAACATCATATCATATCCGGATAGGAAAACCATCGGGATAAGTTTTTAGTACTTTTGAGTTTAATTTGGTAAATAACGACAAATCAAATCATCATAAACATTTCAAACGAGTGTTATTGTTATCCTGTAACGTACGAGATTGTTTTTTTTTGCTACACCATCGCCTGGCCCATTCAAATCCATACACAAATTCGAAACACTCATATCAAGGACCGATCCACGGTTTTGATCGGCAACACATGCACACACACGGACTATAACATACACATAGATATCTATGAACATACACATACACAATTAAAACTAAAAAAGAGTAAGAGTTATTAACTTAAAGCGAAAAAATAAATTTATAAAAATAAAAATTTGAATTTACAGTGTTCAATGTTTAAATTTAATCTAAGTTAGTTTAATAAGTTTACACAAACTACATTTACAAACATTTTTTTTTAAATATTAAAAAATGTTTAGATAAACTTGTTTGTTAAAAATCATTTTTTATTAAAAAATAACATAACTATACTGTTTTTAAATATGTTAAATACTTAACCTTTAAATAAACAAAACTAATTTAAAACTTATTAAAATATATTTTTCATATAAGTGCTCTAAAAATTTAACAAACAGTTTATCTATTCGGTGCCTAAGGATTTACCAATGTTTATAAGTCCCGAAAGATGGCGCCACGGAGGTTTTATAAAATTTACATAAATTTTATTGCCGAGCCCAGTTTGCAATTGCATGCATATTGAGCTTGGTCTTTTCGTGGTGTTTTGTACAATTGCAAAAAATCGTGAACGCAGATTAAGTAGTTTTCTGAAGAAAGAGTGTAAAAATACTCCCCAAAAACTGTAAAGTGCATGTTATTGTTGTTATCAATGGCCCCACACTATGGATACCTTGTTGGGTTTTGGTAAAGATAATTCAATCGGCTATTGGAATAACGGATTATTTATATTTATCGAACTCATGTCTGCAATGGATTATTTGGAACTCAGCAATCAGACATGGCAAATAAGAGAACCTTAAATTTTGATCTGGATGAAAACCATAAACCAAGTAGAAAAAAACAAAGAATATTTGATGAACATCATAATGAAACCATTAGTAAAAATTTCCCATCACCTGTTCCACAAGCAGATGGTTTTTCAGATGAAGTTGAGGATAGAAATGCAAGATTTGATCCGAATCCATCGTTGCCTCTAACTAATATTTCACGCTTCACTGCTAACTATGCACCTTTACAACAAATGGGGCCACATGTACAAAATGCACCAGAGAACTACTTTTCTTCAAAATTTCCAAATTTGCCTGTTGGGGAGAGGAACATCAGTTCAGGAAGACCACTCGATGCATTCATGCCACATTTCAATATGCCACAGAGGATGTTCAAGATGCCGCACAATAATTTCGAGCCACCGAGAAACTTCAATCAGGTTCCGTTTCAGTTTTTTCCTCACGAAATTTCTCGTTTTCGAGAAGAGGAACCAAACAGAATGGAGAACTCAGATTTTCAATTGGCCCAGTTTAACAATGGCCTCAGACCCAATATGCCATATCCAGAATATATAAAATCAACTTTTACAAATCAAAATCCTTACATGAGAGAAGTTTCTTTTGCCAGTTCTGTCGGAAGTGAATTTTCAGCAAGGGATCTACAGAATTCTTATGCTGGACCACCACTTTCATTCCCAGTCATGAATGGACTGCCTGCAGGATTTAGTCAAAAATTTCCGTACTCCAACGTAGAAAAGAATGCCAATATTATAAACAACTTGCCACAAAAAGAAAAGTCGTTTTGTCATGATTCTTTTCTTTCTAACGAAGCAAATAGCTTTAGCAATTCTTTGAACAATGGAGTCAAATTATTGCCCGGTCACTTTCCCTACCCTCTCAAAGTTTTCAACATTCCACCCAGTTCAATGAGAGACGCTCCCCAAGAACCTTCTTCTATGCAATTTGCTCACCAGAGAGAGCAATTATCACCGTTTGTCTCCCACCCTCATCTTTTTCAACCACAAGCATTAAATTCATTTCCCAGGCGTTTTCAGTGGAATTCTGCCATATTCGGTGCTAGGGATGGTGTCGGCCCATTTCCGGCAAGGCCTTTCTTACCCTCCAACATGGATACTTTGAAAGATGAATCTGTGCCAGACTTAAAGTCCAGACAAATGGAAACTTCAGATGTTCAGAACTCATCGAAATCTTTCAAGGATTATCCAATGAAGATGATTGAGAATTTTTCGGCAACTCATTTCAGTTCTTCCAAATCTTTTCCTCTTGGTGCTACGGGCGACGATCTTTTTCCAAAAGATTTACAATCTGGAGGAGACTTGCACAAATACAACAACCAGTCTATAAGTCATGAAACCCCTCACAGCAATACTCTGGTATGTTTTAAAATGTAGTAAATTCAAGATTAATTTTCAATATCGAGTTAATTAATCTCATTCTTACTCTTTCTATAGCCGTCTAGTCATCATAAGGACAACCGCTCTTCTGATGTTTACGCAAATAAATCTGGAGACAAGCAACAGTAAGTATGATTTAATTTTCTTTAATTGGTTAAAACTGCTTATTTATTACAATAAATTATTTTTATTTATGAAATTTATTGCAATGAATGAATGAATTATTATAATTTTTTTATAATACTTTATAGTCCTTTAACCAGATGTTTTAAGATATAGCAGTATGTAGGAACTACTAAATTACTTCCTGTCATGGATCATAATTTGATCCTTTTAACTGTTCCCTCCTCCTCTATCCAGGCACGGGATTGGCTCGCAATTGCAAGGCGGAGTTGTTCAAAAGTTTTATTTATAGTAGTTTAGAGTCTTCAACACCAGGTGTTTTAAGACTTTGATAGCAGTATGTCAGAAATACCAAAGTACTTCTTTTTGCAGATCATAATTTGATCTTTTTTTCTTCCCTCCTCTTTTTTCCAAGCTTGGGACAGGCTCCACTAAATTAAATTAATGAAATTTTTTGAAAAAATTGATCTTATGTGATTTTTCTTCATAGTTTCTTTTGATTGTTTTTCTGATTTCTTTTATAATTTCTTTAGATGTTCATTTTTTTTATTTATTTATTACAATAATGTCATTAAAGCAACTTTCATTTCATGTGATCTTACATTGTACAACATTCTGTTGTACCTATAATGACACTGAAGACTTGGCAGACTGATCAGACTTTTCTGGTAAAATGGCTTTTCATAAGGAGTCCTTTATCCTCATTAGCCAATTTGCTTTTTAATTTCAGTAATACACTGGCGGGATTACCCTGCATTGCTTGGGGGTTTTTAGAGGGTTTTCTATTGTTTTTTCTCCCTCTCTTGTCTTTTCTTTCTCTTTCTTTTTCTTTCTTCCTCCCATTGCCTTCCCTGCTTGTTCTCCTGCTCCTGGTCGCTCTCCTGTTCCTTCTCGCTCTTCCACTTCCTCTCCCTTTCATAGTCGCTCTTCTGCTCTCACTCTTTTCCCAATCCCGCTCGTTCTCCCGCATGCTTTCCCGCCCTCGCTCGGTCTCCAGCTCCTTTTCTTTCTTCCTCTCCCTCCTAACTTCTTTTTGCCCTTAAAACATAAAATAGATTTGTTAAAAGTTTTAAAAATCTATTTAAATGATTTCAATTTTTTTTTATTTTCTTTTTTTATTTCAATTACTGTTTTGTAATTAATTTCAATTAATCATTTATTAATATTTTTAATGCATTTCAATTAATTATATATTAACATTTTTTAATGCATTTTAATTAATCATATATTACTACTTTAATGCATTTCAATTATTTGTATATTAATCTTTTTTAATGTATTTTATTTAATCATATATTAATAAATTTAATGTATTTTAAATAATTGTATATTAATAATTTTAATGTATTTCAAATAATTGTTTATTATTTATTTTTTATGGTATTTTAATTAATGTTAATGGTTTGTAATTTGTAAGGAATTAATTATGAGAGGGTTTATAATGCTTTTTACTGTTGCATAAAAAATGGTTAGAGTATTTTATATTTTATTAAGTTTCTAACAATGATTAGTAATTTAGAGGTTAATTGGCAGCTTTTACATTAAAATGATGATCATTTGTTATTTATTTAGAACTCAAGAAATTAATCCAAAAGAACCAAATTCAAAGCAGCATGGTCCTTTGAATGAAAAAAGTTTGTGCATTTTTACTGAATTGAGTTTATTATTATTCTTATTCTTCTTATTATTACAACAATATGTTATTGTTACAGTGTGTTTTATTATAATGATGATGATGATGAATGTGATGGTGATGATAAATGTTAATAGCAATGATTTACAAATATACAAAAATTTTTGTTAGAGAAATGTAAGTCAGTTTTGAAGTAATTTTAGAGTTGTGGATTTGTACGTCATGTCAGATTTGCTCTGTCACATCATTTTTTGGTTTTCATCTCAATCTATTTTTATATTAATTTACTATGAATTAAATCTTTATGCTCATGGCAGCGTTGTTTGTGTAGATTCAAAGATCCAGAACTCTTTTGCACAAGTAGTGTGCAAAGCGCTGTATGGTAGGCAGTTTTTACCGCTTTTAAAGTGTTGCATTGATTGCCAGTTAGAACACAAAGTCGCAACTTTAATGTACAAAATAGAAGTGCACTGTATCTTCATGATAATGCAAATGACTGCCATCGTTTGACTTGACACACATGGATCATTGACTGTGCGCAGTTTAAACACTTTCTGGAAAAAAAACTGAAACTGCCACTCATGCTTTTTGTATTGCTGCTTCAAAAATCTGGAAGAAACTAACCATTAAAGTTTAAAACATCACTAAATGCATTCTTTTCTCAAGAGTCACCTTTTCAGCAAAGTTTTGACCTGAGTTTTGTGTGCCTCTGAATCACGACCACTGAATGGCGGTGACACGTGTAATGCTGCATATAAATTTACATTGATTTATTGATTGAACCTGCTTTTTTCCCTCTGCACAATTGATAAAGCAATGCATCAAAGCTCTCTGATCACAATAGAGACTGTTTCAGCTGTGTGTGTTCAACCTTTCCAAGTCTCACGGAGGCATCCATGCTGCTGTGATAAAACCACAATGAAAAAATGTTGAATATAGTTTTCTTCTCAATCAATTCCTATGTGCTAATAACCATACTCTTCAATTTTTGAAGATTTGATTCAATAATTTCTTTATATGTTTAGCTCCTCTATTGTGTGAATTTTTCTGCTATTTCTATTAAAAAGGCATTGTTTTATATCTGAAAAACTCTCGTTTGATCATCAGCAGCTGATGGCAGATTAGGATTCAGCCTTCACAAACTACCTACCGTCCATAAGAAATTGATTACTTTATACCAGAAAAAATGTGTTTATCTGTGTAATAGAGAACAATACATTTAAATGGTTTTTTCTTAAATTTAAATTTCAGAAAGTAGAAAAAATAAAAAAGCCGACGAGCAATCTAAATACGAGTCGTGGTTGAGTGAAAGAAAGTACATGTTATTGGATAGAATTAGTCAACTGGAGAAAATGTTGGAGCAGGAGAAACTTGCCAAACTTTCTCTTCCAGCTTCGTCGTCCCACACAAACTACAGTCTACAAAATCTACCGCACATGGAGAAGGCACTGCTGCAGCTTAAAAAAGATCTAAGTGAACATGAAATTTTAGTGAAAGTCTTTACTGAATCAAAGGTTTTTCATTAAAAATTGCTTTTTTTAAATTAATTCAAATAAATAAAATAAACTTGTTGAATTTTCAGAATTCCACAAGCAAAAACGTAAAACAAGGTATGTGAATGTATTTGGTTTTTTTTTATATTAAAAAAATCTTATTTTGTATCTTATTTATTCAAAATAGAAAAACCAAATCGTCCAACGAAACGTAACAACAGCAATCTTCCACAAAGCTCAACCAACGGTTCTCTTATTACCCCGCACTTCCAACCTGCAGAAGTTTCTCATGTTTCTCCAACGTTGAGTCCTGCAAAGCAATCTTACGCACCCAGTAGGTTTCAAGTGATGTCACAAGTAGCTATTTAAATGTTTGATTGATTTATTTTTTTTTATATTATGACCTGTTTATAGATAACTCAGCAGAACCAATCAAAAGCCACAAAAGTCCTGTAAAGTTTGATAGCCTGCCAATGCCAACTATTTTGGAACCCTCTGTGACACCTTTGTATATACCTTCTCTTCCCGGGATGTCTACAGCAGATGGTAAGTTGTTTAAACTATTCAATTCAGGAGCAGTTCATATTTGTATTTAATTTTCATTTCAGCAAAAACCTCAGGAATGAAATTTAGTGGCCAAAGTAAATTCAAACCATCGGATGCCTTAGAAGAAATTGACTCGTTGAACGATGATGATATTGACCGTTAGTTTCGTCTCGTTTTAAATTCGAATGGGTGCCGGTTTTTTAGCGGTGAGGTATTTCCCGGTTGACCTGAGAGGTTCGAATCTTGCTGGTGTCACCGGCATTCCGCAAGGGGTGTGGGTAGGCATGTGCTCTGTGAAATGGGGTAAGGAGTAAGTAAAGTAAGATAAGTGATTCGCGTGGCCTAGAGATCTAAGGGCTACGTCAAACAAGTCATACTTTAAGTTCATTCGAGTTTTTAATTATTTGTATATAATTTGTAAAATTCCATTGAATCTTCTACTTATTGTAAGTTAAATGATTGTTTTTCTATGCAGAGATGACAATGAGCGTCTTCAGCAAGGTGAGTTATGATTTGCGATGTTTATTAGTTGTTATTTTCTGCATTGCAACGTTAGAATTTTTTGACGTTTATTCCAGAAAGCGGTCGAAAGATATAACAACCGAGACGTGGAGGAATTGACTGCGGATGAATCGAGTAAACGTGCGTTAATTATTTCCCAATGTTAATCAAAAAAATAATTTGTATTAATTATTTCCCAATGTAAAACGAAAAAAAGAATTTTTATTCTAAATTAAGCCGTTTTTAATTTGAAGACTTTGGAATGAGAGTGACAAGTGATTGGCTGGTTGCCCAACAGCTGAACTTCTCTGTCGAATCGTGCTCTCAGTGTTGTAGGCCGCTGCATGAAGTTTATAAAGAAGAACGAAATACTATTGAAGTAAGTTTATTTAATTTCATTTTGTCAGTTTCATTTTTAGGACCCGCCCATTCCTTAGGCACGAAACTCCAAGGCTCAGCACAATTGTAGAGCTCTACTTCGGGCTACTTGATAAATCTTTCGATAATAATTAGACTTCATTGCAGGTTTTTGGTATCATATTTTTGAGGAGATAAAACTTTTAGAAAGGTGTAAATTATCACTAATTTAAAAATAAGATTTATAAATATGTTTCAATTCAGGTGTCCAGTGGGAATATCAGTTATTTGACGAAATTCTGCTGTGCCGACTGTATGGATAAGTACAATCATTCGGGAAAAATATACGAAAAATATGAAGACATGAAAGAAGGTACCCTAGCCATTATCGTATTTAAAATTATCTACATCATTGTGTTTTTGTATGAGATAATTATTTTGGGTTTTGTACAGAATTTTGTGATAGCAAGCTCAACTTCACAGATCTAAACAGCACGCTGATATACGATGCCGATAATGAAATGGCTAACAAAACCTTACCCCATGACATATCTTCTGAAGATGTCTTGACAGGTGCCATACGTTCCTCTTCTGTAAGTTTTCTTTTCTTGATAAGTAATAAAAAATGCTTTTTATGAGGCAGAAGAAATCATTGATATTTTTCCAATGAATATTTTGAAATTACTTTATTTATTTATTTTTAATTTTTTTAAACAGAAGAAGCAAAAATGGAAAAACGAAAGGTATGGATCCTGGAGTGTGATTTTCCACTCAAAAAAAAGATTTAAGAAAGAAAACCCGGGATCAGAAAAAAAGGTTGGTTATTTCTGCACGAGTGGATAAGTTTGTTAATGCTTCATTTAATTATATATGATACTAGCGGGATACCCGGCGTTGCCGGGGCTTTTTAGAGGTTTTTCTAATGTTTGTCTCTCTTGCTCCCGTTTCCTTTCCCGCTTGCTCTCATGCTCCGGTCGCTTTCCTGCTCCCGCTCGCAATTATGTCCTTTTTTATAGAGAAATGCATATATTAAAATATTTTATAAAATTTATATATATATATATATATATATATATATATATATATGTGTGTGTGTTGCATTTTCCTATAAAAAGGACATAATTGCACCTTATTGTTTTTCCAAAATAAATTTTTATAATAATTTAAAAAAAATATTTTAAATAGCCTACAATCTATCCTCAGACCTACCAAATGTATACAAAAAATTTCATACAAATCGGTTCAGCCGTTTCGGAGGAGTTTGAAGTCAAACACTATGACACGAGATTTTTATATATATAGATAGATACATAATATATAAAGTTAATGTGTTTAATTATATTATACAAAATGTTAATGTTTCATATATTAACATTTATTATACATTATTATATTATACAACAGAGCGTGAATGCACTGCAATCAGTTACAGTGCCATCTAACATAGTGGATGAACGGATTTGCATGTTATGTGGAGATGTTGGTGATGGAGATGGTAATGGAGCTGGAAGGTAGGTTATAAATATAATTGATGTATTTATATTAGAAATATTTTATAAATTACTTTAAGAAATATTTTATTCATTTCTTTAAGAAATATTTTATAATTTTCTATTAGAAATGTTTCTATTACAAGTGTTCTATATATTTATATTTAAGATGTTCTATCAGAAATACTCGTATTTTTTCGATGGGTTACGTTCCATATATACAATTTTACGGATAATAATCGTTCGAATTGATAAATTTTTTTATGTAATTATACATTTATTCTTAAAATAATCTCAAATCACCAGGCTACTGATTGCTGACGTGGACAAATGGGTGCATGCCAATTGTTCGCTGTGGTCGATCAACGTCTACGAAGCACTCGACGGGACTCTCGTCGGTTCAAAGTTCCTCCTGGAACCTCAGCAGCAGCCGACCACGTCTGTCTGCATCCACTGCAAACAGCCCGGTGCCACGATCATGTGTTTCCTTCCGAATTGTGGCGTCAGGTTCCATCTTAAGTGTGCACTCTTGTCGGATGTGTGCTTTCTCGAAAATAAAGTTAGACGATTTGATTTGTTTGATCTTGTTCTAACCTGTTTTTTTCATTTTTTTTTATCATTTGCTGGGAACCACACAAGTGTAGAGTTCAGATTGGTTAATACTACAGATTATTTTTTTTTAATATATATTTAATTGTAATTATTTATTTATTCATTATGTAAATTTTTGTAGGTCACTTATTGCAAAGGTCATTGTCCTAAAAACATGATGAGTTCCATAATTGGTGACATTTCTATAAAAAGAAGAGTTTGCATTGAGAGGCGAGAAAGTCATCAAGTTGCCAAGTTAGATTTTGTTTTTATTGCGTAGATTTGCTTTTTGGTTGCTGCTCATTGTGAGTCATGCGAAAAATGTGGCTTAATGTCCATGTTTTATGTTTTTATTCTGATTAGAGAAGACTATCTGTTGGTTGAATTTGTAATCGCGATTTAATTGGATGCAGGATGTTAAGAGAGGAGGAGCCAGAAAATTTCTGTTTGAGATCAGGCAATCTGGTTGTTCATAATATCGGCCATCTCCTTCCTCAGCATGTTCAAACTCTCAAATTCAATACTAATAGTGACATCTACCCTGTAAGATTTCTTAAAAAGATTTTTTATTATTTACTTTGATGTTATAAACTAGAAATAGACCGTCAAAGATGAAGGATTTTTTTAAGTTTCATTATATATTATTTTTCGATTGCAGCGCCACCTCTTTTGATCATTAGGACTGACAGTGTACAATTACGTAATAACTTTTATTACACGCCTGCGCGCACTAATTTTAGCAACTGCTCGCCACGTTATGCGAAATTGATAACATACATACATACATACATACATACATACATACATACATACATACATACATACATACATACAGACATAGGAAATTATGTATGTAGATTTGATATGACTTAGGAGAATAATTTTTCGAGTTTAATAAAACAAATTTTTTGCGATCGATTTATAGAGTTACGACCATGAAATTATTTTTAACTTATTTTCCACTCTCCAGGCCGGTTTCAAGAGCACGAGGTTCTACTGGAGCTGCAAGGACTTGCATCGGAGATGTCAATATGTATGTAGCATCGTCGAGAGTTGTGGTGCTCCTCTCTTTAAGATACAAATCAAAGATGGTGACGGTGATGATGATAATGACGATGCTGGTCTTGTCTATGAGAGCTCAAGCTGTACAGGTGAGTTCATGTTTACGTTTATGAGAGTTCAAGCTGTACAGGTAGGTTCGTGAGTACATTTAGCTCTATGTAACATAAGAGGTAAAACTAGTTTATTATTTATAAATAAATAAGTTCATCAGAGTTTGTTTAATGAAAATCTTTATTTTATTTTGAGATTTTGGTTTGTGATATGATGCTCGTGAACAGTGCCAAGATAAAAAAAAAATTTTTTGTTTTCTACCTGCTAGAGTTTGAAGAAAAACATTTAAATTAACTTTAACAATGTTATAGAACAATGTTTTTTTCATTTATTATCATTTTTAAAAACTTTCTAGTCACTTTTAATATGTGAATCTTTAAACAGCCCACTTCGTAAAATTAAATTAGTTTTTTTCTTTATTTCGTATTGAAATTAAATTATATATATATATATATATATATATATATATATATATATATATATATATATATATATATATATATATATATATATATATATTAGCTAACCGCTTGTATTTTGTATGCCTTAATACAGGAGTGTGGAGAGAAGTATTAAAACGTTTGGACCAGTTAAGAAGAAACAGTGGATCTGCTCGTGTATTTACAGAATACATGAGTGGTGAAGATATGTTCGGACTCAATGAACCTTCAATCAGGAAAATCATTGAATCGGTTTGTTGATTTTTTTCCTTTTTATCTTACATTTATTTATTGATTTATTTATTTAGTTATTTATTTATTTATTTATGTGTTTATTTATATTGGTTCTTGAATTTTATTTCCACAAAGTTTGATAACATTGAATATTGTATTGATATAAATGCTAAGGTTATGCATGAATAGGTTCTCTTGCAACAAAATTATATTTCAGTGTAATAGGAACGTGTACATTTTAATTTTTTTAGTATTTAAAAAATGGAACAATATTTAGAAAGTGTCTGATTGTTTTTTTTTCTGATGAAATTTCTGATTGTACAAAAAAATAGGTATGAAATAAGTCAAAGAGATTTTGACTGTTTTCCACAGTGAATTTAAATAATAACTTTATTGTCTTGTTTCAGCTCCCAGGAGTAGAACTGATGCAGAACTTGAATCTCAGATATGGCAAATCGTCTATGTACATTCCTCCACTTGCTGTCAATCCATCGGGTTCCATTCGGACTGAACCAAAGTCAAGGACATTTTTTAAAAGGCAAGTTATGTTATCAATGAATCACTTCAGTTGTGCTGTAATTTACTCTCGATTTTATGCAAATTTATTTTTTCCGTGCTAATTAGGTTTGTATTTTCAGATCTCATACTCTGCTGAGGAACTTCAATGCTGGTTCTTCTGCTAAATCTGCTTGGTTGGGTTCTGGTGAATTCAATATCGCTCAGTACATGAAACAGTTCACCGGTACGAAACCGCAGAGGTACCGGAGTCTCAAGACGGAGTGGAGAAACAACGTTTATCTTAGAAGATCAAACATACAGGTAGGTGGCGCTCCAGTTGTTTTTTCATACATTCTCAGTTTTAATATTTGTAAGGTGCCTTCTGTAGGGCTTGTTGTTTTGATTTTGTGGGTCACGTTGTAGATAGCTATTGTACATACTAATTCCTGTTAGCACTGATTACTAATATTGAACCACTGGCCATATTGATGGGAAATATACCCACCCATATGCTCTGACAACTGCACATTTTAAATATAATTATTATATACTTGTATATGTTAATTTTTTATTCAAGTTATTTTTATTATGTTAATTAATTAAATAAATTATGTTAATTGCACTCTGCCAGGGGCTCGGCCTGTTTGCCGCACGGGAGATTGAGCAGTTTACGATGGTGATTGAGTACATCGGTGAATTGATTAGAAATGAAATCGCTGAATTACGTGAGAAAGTTTACGAACAACAAGTAATTATAATATTGAATATTTACATCTACTATATATTTGTTACTTTTAGTTTATAAATTTGCTTTTATATTTATCATTTAATCTTTGAGAGTAATTTTAAAAGAGTTGTTCAAAAAGGTTGAATGAATTGTAATTTATTAAAATTTCTTGTTTTAATTTTTTAGATGTCGTATGAAATATTAACATAAAATAGTTTTTCTAAATTAAAGTAAATCAACAGTCCGAAGCAGTTTTTTACAGTAAATTGTGGCAATAAGAAATATGAAAAAATTTTGGGATAAAAGGAACTTCGGAATAATCATTATTACTTTTTTATAATTATTATTTTTAATTAATTAACCTTTTTGAATGGTTATGCATTTGTGAATTGATTAGAAATGAAATCGCTGAATTACGTGAGAAAGTTTACGAACAACAAGTAATTATAATATTGAATATTTACATCTACTATATATTTGTTACTTTTAGTTTATAAATTTGCTTTTATATTTATCATTTAATCTTTGAGAGTAATTTTAAAAGAGTTGTTCAAAAAGGTTGAATGAATTGTAATTTATTAAAATTTCTTGTTTTAATTTTTTAGATGTCGTATGAAATATTAACATAAAATAGTTTTTCTAAATTAAAGTAAATCAACAGTCCGAAGCAGTTTTTTACAGTAAATTGTGGCAATAAGAAATATGAAAAAATTTTGGGATAAAAGGAACTTCGGAATAATCATTATTACTTTTTTATAATTATTATTTTTAATTAATTAACCTTTTTGAATGGTTATGCATTTTATCAGCTGACATAGTGGTGAAACAACAATTATACAGTTAAAAGGGAATTAAATGTAATATTATTTTATATTATCATTTTAATTATATTGACCAGGATATGATAAATAGCAAATAGACTTAGTTAAAAATTTATTTTCATAGAATCGTGGCGTCTACATGTTTCGATTGGACGAAAACACGGTGGTCGATGCAACAATGGCAGGTGGGCCGGCCAGGTACGTCAATCATTCTTGCGATCCCAACTGTTTCACCGAGGTCGTCCCCACTGAGAAAGGCAACAAGATTATCATATTTGCCAAGAGAAAGATTCAAAGTGGAGAAGAGGTTGGTAGATATTACTATTAATCTCTCTGGTAGATTTGTAGGCTGCTGACCAATGTTACAGAGGTGAAGCGTGATGAAAGTTTTTGTTTTAATGAAGAAAAAAAATTGTACAAAAATATAAGTTATTATATAATAAAAGTCAAATTGTCATATTAAATTTGTTTGCAATAATTTGTATTATATGTAGTTAAAATACAACCACACTGTTCTGTTTGCTTTACGTAGTTAATCAAGGTTTTCTTATATTAGTTCAGAGTGTGTTTATGTATTTCTTTTAAAATTTATCGATCACCTTCAATTAATCTTATCACATTAAATCATATTTTATCATTTAAAATTAAATTTTTGTGTCTAATTTTTTCTTTTCCAGCTTTCTTATGACTACAAGTTGAACTTGGAAGATGAAAAGAGTAGAATCCCTTGCCTATGCGGTGCTGCAAATTGTTTGAAATGGATGAATTGAACTGATAGACTTTTGTTGTTTACTTCCAAATATCTCATTATATAATATATATATATATATATATATATATATATATATATATATATATATATATATATATATATATATATATATATATATATTTTGTTAAGTACTTTTTCTATCGTGTTCTCTTTTGTTTTTGTAAAAAAATTTTAATGTTGACTTATTAAAACTGGTTTTTAATTAACAATCATGCTTGTTTCATACTGGTCTCTTTAAATCAAGTTTTATGGACTTCTTCGCAGTCCTTTTTCATAGACTGGCACATCATGTATTAACTGATTATGTGATGTGTGTGTGTGTGTGTTTGTGCGCGCGTTGGTGCGTGTGTGTGCGTGCGTAGGTGTGTGTGTGTGTGCGTGCGGTTTTTATGCCACAGTATTATTTGCTATTTCCAAGTTGTAATTTTTTTGTGTTTTAAATAAATGAATACAATATATTTATATAGCACAGGTTTTTATGCATATCATGTCTTATCGTGGTTAAGTGGATGTTTAACTTTCTCTAATTTTATTTTTATTTCTCTTTCCTTCTCTCCCTCATAATAAATTTCGTCCCCCCTCCTCCCACTTTCTTTCTTAACTTAAATGTTCATCGATGTGTGTGGATTTTTCATTAAGCTTGATATTAACCTTTGTGTTACTTAAGACTGCCGACTTACTTACGAGCGTCACTGTTTTAGTTACCCGAGCTCTGCAGACTGCCATTTCAATTTGTAAATATTTGAACGTGCCAGTAAGCTCTCTCCCACTACTTCTACTACTACTGCTACTACTACTACTACTACTACTACTACTACTACTACTACTACTGCCGCTACTACACTACTACTACTGCTACTGCTACTGCTACTACTACAATTACTACTACCAAGTTCATATGATGGCTTATGTTTGTCTTAGGTTTTAGCTTCATTTTAATGATCTTCATTACTTGTATGTATGCGCGCGATCCTTTTAGTTAAACTTGTATGCGACTTCGATGAGTACATATTTGTTGCATTACTGTTTACTTTGATTGATTACTAGTTCGTAGGATGGGTAACACAAAATAATGCAAGGAAAATATTTTTTGATCTTCAGGGTGGGGTAAATCCATTCATTAGGGGCCATTCACATATTACGTACGCATGAAACCCGCGATTTTGACCCCTCCCCTCCCCCCTGTTGCACCCCTTACGTAATGCTCTTCGAGGTCACCGAGTTGTACCTGGTCTTTGTGGTACGTTAGATGGAGTGTTAAACTATGAGTGACTGAAACGTAGGACGTCTTGGTCGTTTTTTAGTAACATAAATAATGGTCAGAAATACCGCTTACGGCTTTAGTGAGATTTCTTGTTTTCGTCTTTATGAAGATCAAACTTTGTTTTCTTAGTAATAATAATAAGTTTATGAGGCGCTGGTGGCAGAGCGGTAGAGCGCTCGCCTGTTGATCGTTAGGTCGGCAGTTCAAGCCTCACCTGCGTCACCAGCGTAACTCCCTTAGGCAAGGAGTTCACTCGCATTGCTTTCTCATGTCTATGAAAATAGCGTGTTCTTCGAAGTTTCCGATCCAAAGGAACCTTCGTAAGCGCCTCTGACTTATCTGGCGCTATATAAATTCATCATTATTATTATTATTATTATGAAATAACTACAGTTGCATTTAATAACATAGGAGAAGGAGTGTTGGGGGTGATGGGCTGGTCGCATACTCCTTTTGATCAATTCTTGGCCCCTTTAGAAAATTATTATCTGTCCTATGATAAAGGTTAAATAGAGCTTTGTTTTTAATCATGATGTAGTTAAAGTGTGCTTTATAAAAGCAATTTTACAGAGTACCGTAATTGTTGGCATAAACGCGCATCTATGAAGGCCTACCCTGGAGAGGGGTATAAAAAAAGATGCAGCTTTATAAATAAACACAATTTGTTTGGTAGAATGTTTTATATTAATTATTGAAAATACATTTAACGTATTTAAATTTTATGATTGATAGTGTAACATTCTTTTTTATGACCTTTCCAGGCACTTCAGAGTACGCGTTATATGCGTGAAAATACGGTAGGTAGTAAAATGTCTTAAACTTGTATATATTGTTCAACTCAGTTTTTTAAAGTTGGGAAAATTCATCAATTTTTTTGTGAAAAATTGTTTGTTCTTCCCCATGGCCCGCAACTTGTTCGGGAAAAAGTTGCCCTGTGATTGCCAATTCGCTTCCGGTAAGATGGAAACTCTACGCCTATCTTTAATAAAAAAAAAACTTGATAAACAATTAAAGGTCTGTTTAATATTCATACACGTCTAAGACTTCTAAATTATTTAATACTAAATTTACTGAATTTCTTATTTATTTTGTATAAATTGAAACAACGTACATCTTCCAAAATAGAGCTTTAAAGCAAAGCTCGGTTTGGGCAATTGGCATGAATTTTCATTAAACAGTTAAAGAAATCATTTTTGGCTAACATTTTATCTTAACTAGCAAATAAAAACAAAATTGAAGACAAGATTTTTTCTGCAAACAATATTTATGTTTTTTTTAATAATGTGTAATGTGTTGTCATCTATATATTAGGTAATGTGGTTCCGCCTAGATAGACAGCAGAGCAGACAAGTGAAGTTAATTAAAACCCTATAAAACAATACTTTTTAGCTAATTATATGCTTGTTTATTTGTGTATTTAAATGTGCATGGACATAAAAGAGCTTGTGTGTAACTTGCACATTTTTGCAAATCCGGGTTAGGGGTAGGAGAATTTTTTCTTTGTCACCCTTAGTGCCTGAACGTCCCTGGTTTAGAATTACGTTACGAGAATTTTAAAATCTAATTGGAATGATTATTGATTCTGTTAGATTAAAAATGAAAGCTTATCTTTAATAAGTACATTTATAAAGCCTTTATTCTTTTTGTTATATGCTTTCATGCACCAAACATTACTTCGTTAAAATTAGGAGGATCTTCAAATATGTTCTCAAGGGTCTTTAATTTTTTGTTTTGTTTTAATTAACGAGAGGCGCGCACATTTATTTTTCAGACAACTTACTATGACATGTGATGGATTAGAACAAAATTATGCTTACTGTGAGCATTATAATGTCTAGGTTCTGATTTGATATCATCTGTGGCGAATACTATAAACGCGCACTGAAGGAACATTCACAGTCTTGTCATCGTTGTGAATATTGAGTATCCAATATATCATTTATTTTTTCAGAGTTTGAAATATTAAAGTGTTTTTTCTATTTTTTCATTAAAAATGACTTTTTATAGAAAATATTATATTTTCTAATTAACTTAGAATCAATGTCTTATATGTATAAAATAGCCAAATTGAAATTCGTTACATAACTGAACGTTTACCTTAGTGTCCTAATATGTATAAAATAGTCAAATTGAAATTCGTTACATAACAGAACGTTTACCTTAGTGTCCTAATTACAATAACAAAGCTCGGTCGGTTTCACAGCTGACTGAATACTGCATTGCTCATAAATGATCCCAGTCCGTGTTGTCAGTTGACAGTGCCTATTAGGCTACAAAAGTGTTGCAAATGGATTGTTGAATAAATAAGAAATTCGCGAATTGTGTTTATCCATAATGAAAGTTCCAAAAAACTGCGCAGCCAATGCTCGTCTGGGATTAGCAGTGTACGGAGTGGTTGGAGGAATAATGGTTTTCTTCACGTTCGGCTTCCAATTTCACAATTGGCCGTGTGCAGCATGGGGTCTTCTCTCAGGCAAGCAAAACGTTTTATTGATAATAAATCTTTACACATTTATGTAACATAAGGCATGGACTACTAGATAGAAGTACCTATTTTTTATGTAGGAGTTCATGCATAAGAGGTAGTCAAATTATTTGTTGTTTAGGGGTTAGCCTATCCTCAAATGATTTCACGTGATCTTGACCGATTTTGAACCCCTCCATCACCCCCACTAAAAAGTGTCACAAAATCTTTGCGGGCTTTAGAAAAATATAAACAAAGACATTATAAGCTATAAGCTGAACATTCGTTTTTATTTCGTCCTGATATTAGTTTAAGGACGACAATTAGAACAGAAACAAGAGTAAACATTAAACATGCATATATATATATATATATATATATATATATATATATATATATATATATATATATATATATATATATATATATATATATTGTTACGATATCACCAAATCGTATACCGGGCTCAATAGAATGGTTTTGATGTTTTATTGGAAAATAATAAATGAAGCTTTGTTACGGCTAGTTATACCTTCTGGTTTAATAATAATGTCCATAATAGTTATTCGAAGTCCTTTAACGTCTATCAATGGGAAAACCTATTGTAAAAACAGCGATTTTACATTATTACCCCCTTCTTAATTCTGTTCGTCCCGAACAGCAAATCGCTTTTAAGAAATGCGACTCGGCCACGAACACCAAAATACCTTGATCTTTACTCGTGGCTTTGACCGCAATTCGCAAACAACATGGTCAAGTCTCTTGACCGTTTGACACAGTTTCTTCCAGTCCTTCTTTGGCTCATCAACAGAGTCTTTCTTTGGCTCATCGTCGCCATTTTTGCACGGTTCATCACAGCCTTTTTTGCATGCCTCGTCCTGAACATCTTTGCACGGTTTATCGGAATTGTCTGCTTTTTCTTCTTCCTTCACATCCTTTAGATCTTTCTCAAGAAACTCTTCAAAAGGTTTTTCGAAAACACGTTCCATAAATCCAATAAATCCCTTCATCAAACTGTTATTTGATTTTACAATGACTCTTAGTCTATCTGATCTAGAATCTTCTGTGGATTCATCTGATTTAAAACCCTCGGTACCGTTCTCTGTTCTTGTCTCATTTTTTCTAGAGTTTTTGCTTGCTGCATTGCTATTGTTGTTTTGGAGAAGTTCATCGCCGTCATGTTTGTTTTCTTCCAAACAACAATCGAACGTTTACTTTTCACATTCCAACTCGGCTCTTTCGTCGGTGTCAACTTTCGTATCGTCCAGCGGATCTTTCTTCAAATTATCGCCATCGTCTCTCAAATCAGTGTCTTCTTTTCTTGTCAAGTTAACTTTGACGTATTTTTCCATTGGAGTTTCGTCCGTTTCTAAATCCTCGGTTGCTTCATCCGAGTCAGATTCTTCACTAAAATCTGACCCTGAATATTCGGTGACGTCGTCTGTTATGGAGGCTTCCGTTTCAGAACCGTCGCTGTATGGGTGAAAGCCGTAGTTGTTATTGCCATTATTATAATCATCATCGTCACTTTCATCCTCATCGTTTTGCATTTCGTTTTCAACATTCTTCTCATCTTCTTTAGTTTGGTTTTTTGACGTCCAAACCGACTGTATCACTGTCACCATCTTTGCATGGTTCATCTTGAGCATCTTTGCAAGGTTCCTTATCATGACCGTCTTTGACAGGCTCATCATCATGACCCACCTGACTTGTGCAGTCTGTACGGCCGTCATCCGTCACATGCTCTGAGACACAGCTGGTGGACTCCAGTTCAAATTGGGTTTCGCCGCAGCAACCCACATCACCAGCAGCCCGCTGGTCCAGAACCGTGTCCACCACTGCCTCAGCCAACCCTGCGACCAAACTCTCAACAGTTGTACCGGCTGCTGCCACTTTGTTTCCGTGGCCAAGAATCATTCCTTCTCCTGTCTTCTTCTGTGCTGCCATGTTTTCTTTCGCTCGTTGTCTTTCTTCCTCCAGCAATTTGTTTTTTAATTTCCTTCGCTTGACCACAGCCTCCTCGTCAATGTCGAATAGATATTCGTCGTCGTCAGGCCCATAGCCCTCATTCACTAACGCGGCTAAGAGGCGTTCCATAAGTTCGTCCTTTTTACCTGTATCGCTCAGGCCACGTTTCTCCAGCTCGTCTTTCATTTCACTCGCCCAAAGCTCATCCAATGATTTCAAAACCATTCTTGTATCCCAATTCTGACACCAATGTTACGATATCACCAAATCGTATACCGGGCTCAATAGAATGGTTTTGATGTTTTATTGGAAAATAATAAATGAAGCTTTGTTACGGCTAGTTATACCTTCTGGTTTAATAATAATGTCCATAATAGTTATTCGAAGTCCTTTAACGTCTATCAATGGGAAAACCTATTGTAAAAACAGCGATTTTACATTAATATATATATATATATATATAAAAGAACATGTCCTGACTGACTGACAGATGACTGACTGATAATCAACGCCGAGCTCAAACGCCTCATCCTAGGAACGTGAAATTTGGAACTTATATTACTTTTATAGCGTAAACATCCGCTAAGAAAGGATTTTTGAAAATTTTGTTCCTGAGGGGAAAAAACTGGAAAACAAACTATTTTCTAAAACAATGTATATCTCGAAAACCAAAAATGAGGAGATTTTGAAATTTGGTATATAGATTCTTTTTGAAAAATAAAAAGATACGTGTTTTAGCATTTTTTGAAAATTTGGTTTCCAGGACTTCAAATGTGGGGTGGAAAATAGGGCTAATTGTTTTTTTTATTATAGTAACTGCTACTCAAAAACAGTAAATACCACAGATGTAAAAATTATTATTTAGTTTCTTTTCTAAAAATAAAGATATACGTGATTCACCATTTTTTACAAATTTGGTTTCCCGGACCTCAAATGTGGGTTGGAAAATTGGGTTATTTGGTTTTTAAAGTAGCTTCTACTCAAAAACTGTTAATGTTACAAAAGTAAAAATTAGTATTTAGTTTCTACTCTAAAAATAATGATATACGGGTTTCACAATTTATTGAAAATTTGGTTTCCAGGACTTCAAATGTGGGGTGGAAAATAGGGTTATTTGGTTTTTAAAGTAACTGCTACTCAACAACTGTAATTGCCACAGATGTAAAAATTAATACTTAGTATCCACTCAAAAAAAAAAAAAGATATACGTGTTTCATCATTTTTTGGGTTATTTGGTTTTTAAAGTAGCTGCTACTCAAAAACTGTTAATGCTACAGAAGTAAAAATTAGTATTTAGTTTCTACTCCAAAAATAATGAAATACGTGTTTAAGCATTTTTTGAAAATTTGGTTTCCAGGACCTCAAATGTGGGGTGGAAATAAGGGTTATTTGATTTCAAAATAACTGCTACTCACAAACTGTAAGTGCTACAAATGTAAAAATTAGTATTTTGAAGTTTTGTGCCGGTTAAAAGTAGCTAAGTCCAGTTTATCTAAAAAGACTACAAAGGAGTGGTCTAGTTTGTTTAAAGAGAAGGTTGAAGGTTTGGTTTCAGGTGGATCGGCACAGAAATCTGTGATGGAGTCCTGGGCAGGAGTTGTGGGGGAAGTGGTTAAGAAAAACGTGCAGGAGGTAAACAAAAAGGTGCATCTTGTTTGTAAAGCTATCGAGAAAACTAATAATAAAATTAAAATTAGCAACGATTTAGAAGATAGGGCAAATAACATTTTATTATACAGGGTAGCTGAATTAAAAGATCAAGATGTTACGAAATGCGTGTCTTATGATAAGACGCAAGTTCTTAAGCTATGTTCTCAATTATCAGGGGGGCATATTGGCGAATTTGCCATAAAAGCTATATTTAGACTAGGGGCTAAGAGTGATAAAATACGACCAATATTGGTAAAATTCATGATAAAATTGCTAAAAATATTATAATGGAAAATTTAGTTAAGATTAGACAGTTAGATGAAAATCTGAAAAACGTTGGTATTTGTCACGATCTAAATGTCGAACAAAGATCCGAAAGAAATAGATTGGTGGAAGAAGCTAAAAAACTGCAAAGTGAAAATACGGGGGAATTCATGTTTCGGGTAAGGGGTCCACCAGAAAATATGAAGGTAATAAAAATAAAAAAGAATGCAATCAGTTAAACGTTTTGAACATTATGTATTCAAATGTAGATTGCATTACTAATAAAATGAGTGAGATAAGATTATTAGTAGATACAGATGACGTAACAAAAGATATCTTAATTTTTACTGAGGTAAATGCAAAATATTATGTAAATGAATTTATTGAATCCGAATTCTGGATAAACAATTTTAATTTGCATTCATATAATTTTATGAAAAAAGGATTTAGAGGTATATTTTGTTATGTTAGATATGATATTAAGTGCCAAATTATAAATTTAGGAATAGATTTCAATGAATATATGTGTATTAAAATAGATGAAAATCCTGATATTTTTATTCTTATCATCTATAGGAGTCCGAATTCAGGTAGAGAAAATAATAATAATTTATTTTTACTGTTAGAAGCTTTCCAATCTAAAATAGGAGTAAAATTAATAATTGGAGATTTTAACTTTCCAAACGTTGACTGGAAAAATAATACTTACAAATCAAATTTTAAGTCATCTGAAGATAAACTGATCAACTTTTTAAATGATAGATTTTTAACTCAACTAATTAAGGAATCTACAAGGTGTCGCGGATCTCAAAAGCAGTCCATTCTAGACTTGCTTCTAGTCGAGGACGTCGATTTAATCAAAAATTTAGTATATAATTCCCCACTAGGTAAAAGTGATCATTGTGTGTTAAATTTCTCCTTTATTAGAAATTTTTATAAATCAAAAACCATTAACAATATATCCAAATTTGATTTTAACAGTGGAAAATATAATTTGATGAACGATTATTTGATTGAGAATCTGTACTGTGATGAGTCGGAAATAAATAACAATGTTGCAAGTAAAGACTCGGTTAACAATATGTGGCATTACTTTTGTCAAGTAATGAATGAAGCTATTAGGAATTATATTCCTGTCATTGATGCTGATAGAATTTTAAGATTTAAGTGCCATAAAAGAAAATTACCTAAAAATGTGGTTGAGCAATGCAGGACAAAAAATAAACTATGGAAAAAGTTTATCCGAACTAGAGATAATAATATTTTTGCAGAATTTAAAAATATCAGAAACAAATTAAGGAAATCAATTAATAAAATTAAAGAAGCTGAGACACTGAAATTGGCCAAAAAAATTAAGACCAATCCTAAGGTTTTTTGGCAACATATAAATAAAAACAGAAACTGTCAAACTAAGTTAGAATATATGATAAAAACTGATATAAACGGGTCTGCAACAACTATAACTAGTGACGTTGATATGGCAAATTGTTTAGCTGAATTTTTTAAAAGCGTTTATATAAGCAATGATAGTCTAGAAATAAGTCCCACAATTAACAATAATATTATTGTCCACATAATGGAGGAAGTAATAATAAACAAATACGCGGTCGAAAATAAAATTAATAAATTAAATAAATACAAATCGGCAGGACCAGATAATATTTTTTCAAGGGTTCTGATAGAATGTAAAAATTCTATTTCTAGCTTTTTAAGCAATTTATACAACAAATCACTGCAAGCTCAAATGGTCCCTGATGATTGGAAGTATACCATCATTACCCCAGTTTATAAGAAAGGTGATAAGAATACTGCAAGTAATTATAGGCCAGTCTCTTTAAGTTGCATCTGCTGTAAACTGTTAGAATCATTGATTAAGGATGAATTAATAATACATTTTGATAGAAATAAGCTTCTAGATTATAGGCAATACGGCTTTACGAGAGGAAAGTCAACTACAATTCAGTTGTTAAAATTGATGGATATGTGGAGCAGTGCATTAGATAAAGGGGAAACAATAGACGTGGTATATACGGATTTTGAAAAAGCGTTTGATCGTGTATCTCATGCAAAGTTAATTGATAAACTAGAAAATTATGGCGTCAATGGAGGCTTAATTAATTGGATTAAAGATTATTTAACAAACAGAACAAGTAGTGTTAGGGTTAATAATAGCACATCTAATAGATTTAAAGTTACAAGTGGGGTACCTCAAGGTAGTGTTTTAGGGCCACTACTTTACATAATTTATGTCAATGATATGTTTGAAATAGTTAAGAATAACTCGGCGGAGCTGTTTATGTACGCAGACGACGCCAAAATATTTAAAACTATAAAAAGCAGTGATGATCGATTGATATTGCAGAGCTGTTTAAATTCATTAGGAGATTGGAGTAAAAAATGGGAAATTAAGCTAAATGCTGGTAAATGTGTTGCGGTGAGATATGGACGCCAATTAGATGATCGTCGGCTATATAATATAGAAGGAGTGGAACTTAATTTTCTTGACAAAATAAAAGATTTAGGTGTTACATTCCAGAGTTCACTAACATTTGTAGATCACATTTATGAAATAATTAAAAAATGTTTTTCACTGTTAGGTATAATTTCACGAAATTTTAAAGATTTGACAAAAGATTCTTTTATATTGATTTATAAAGCTTTGGTTAGATCCAGATTGGAATATGCAGTTAGTGTGTGGTCACCATGGAAGAAAAAAGACATAGAAGCCATTGAAAGAGTCCAGAAGAGAGCAACAAAAATGGTCAAGGCATGCAAGGGATTGAAATATGAAGACAGGTTGAGAATTTTGAAGCTTCCTTGTTTAAAGTACAGAAGACTGAGAGGGGACCTGATCATGCTCTACAATTTTATTCAAGACAAAGAAGGACGTTTGTGTTTTCCTAATATAAAGATATCAGAAGAAAGAAGAACAAGAGGTCACAAGTTCAAACTGGAAACACAAAGATTCAACGGCAACTGCAGAAAATATTTCTTCCTGACCAGATCGACTGCAATTTGGAACAACCTCCCTTCGAAAATCATAGAAGCCGATCAAGTTAATGAATTTAAAAGATTAATCGACTGTCATTTCGAAATAAGCGACATTATGTACAACTATAAAAAAGATTTTTAATAATATATACATACATTTATTTATAGAACATATATATGAACAATATTTTATATAATTCTAGATATGGGCATAGAGACATATAGTTTGCGCCCATCATTTCCTTTATGTTATGTTATGTTATCATCGGCCAGGCCAAGCCGTTATTTTAGAGTCTTCACACGGGCCAGGCCAAACCTTAAATCAAAGTGGGACGGGCCGAGGTTTTTCACCAAGTATATAGATATTTTAGTGATTTTAGGGTCTTCAGTTTGGCCGGGCCAAACCTGAGGTCAAGGTGGGACGGGCCGAAGTTTTTCATCAAGTATATAGAACTTCTAGGCCTGTAAAAATGGGCCGGGCCTAATTCAGACGGGCTGTGCCGGGCCAGGAGTTTGGGTTTTTAAAACGGGCTGGGCTAATTTGTCGACTGGCCGAGCCGAGACCTAAAAAAAATGATCTCTACTATGGATGCACGGTTCAAACTCTCTAATTTCTTGCGAGCGAAGCCGCTACGGGCACTGCTAGTATATATATATATATTATATATGCATCGTACATTGCTTGTTTATTATATAATGCACGTTTGATCGAATTTTTGATCATCTTCGTGACAACACGTATCATAACAACCTTCCCATTTTCACACCTGGTCACTAATGCTCCACCCCTCTTCCCAAACATGGTCACTAATGCCCCATCCCTCTTTCCCTGACATGGTCACAAATGCCCCACACCTCCTTCCCTAACATGGTCATTAATACCCTACCCTTCCTCCCCTAACATGATCACTAATGCCCCACACCTCTCCTAACATGGTCACTAATGCCCCACCGCCCACCCCTCCGACTCCTTCTTCCCTAACATGGTCACTAATGCTCCACTCCTCCTTCCCCTAACATGGACGGCACCGGGAATTTTAATCAAATTTAATAATTTTTAAATTCAAATAACCATATTGCATTTCCTCTTCTATCTCTGAGAAAAGATAACACGTTAGTTAACGTAGAAAATGTTTTATTAAGTTTTTTTTTAATCTTTCTAGGTTTGGTTGCTTCTTTTTCACTGATAATCGAGGTCGTCAATAAAGTCAGCGGTTGGTCTGAAAAAAAGAAATGGCTTCTTCTGTTTACTGTTCTGGGATGCCTTGGAATGACAGTAGGAATTATTGCTTTCCCGGTGTATATTACTTATGCAGCTGTTGAGAAACACTGTAAGTCACTTGTAATCAAACCGTGTGTGGGTTTGAGGGGGGGCTGTAAAGACTGCTAGGATATTGTATGTGGGGCTGTAAAGACTGCTAGGATATTGTATGTGGGGCTGTAAAGACTGCTGGGATATTGTATGTGGGGCTGTAAAGACTGCTAGGATATTGTATGTGGGGCTGTAAAGACTGCTAGGATATTGTTAGTGAAGTTATAATTATGTTATAAGATGGCTGGCTGGCTGAGATATTATTATGTTGTTATTGATTTGTTCAGTTATTAACTCTAAAATTTTAGCAGTATTTTTAATATTATCACGTTAATTATTTGAAGCACACAATACTTAAGATCAACTAATAATAAACTCCCGATGGTTCAAAAATGATAAAGGAGAAGAATCCGCTAAAGAGGGCATGAACTTTTTAGACATTCCTAAGTTTACGACCACGTCTGTTATATTTCTGACGTGACAGTTTTGAAATGAGTCATGAGGAGATTTTACATATGAAATGTACATCAGTGTACTGTAATGAATATCTATACTGGACCTTTCGACCTTGCCAAGTTTTCTACCCCCACGTGAATAAAAATTATTATAATGAATGTCCATAATATTTTATGGTTAATATGGTTATACGTTTTATAGGGGCTCTGATAGTGCTGAAGCAAATAATTATAATATGTTAAATAACGTTTCTTGTTTTTTCATCAGATGTTATGCCTCACGGAAGAAGTTTCTGGGTCGTCAGCGTTTGGTGTTTCCTGACATTCAAAAATGGTTTAGTAGTCTTTCATTCTTCATTGTCGTATTATTTTCAAAAACCACCCGAAGACAAACTTGAAGAAGAACTTGAAGTTTCTTAATCGAGATATAAAATGGTTATTGTCGTAATAACAAGGGCAGTGGTACATCAAGAGCTGAAATAACTAGCCGGGATGATGCTGAATTCTGGATAGTCAAATTTAGGCAGTTTCCAAGCAGGGCATATTCGTGGTTGAAAATTTGAATTCTTTTGCCGTTGGTTTTTTAACGTGTGTTCACGTTGTTGGTTTATATATCTTTCGTGTATAGAAAAATGTGTGATATTTTATTGCAGATATTTTTTTTACTGGATGCTACGTTTGTACTTTCGGCAAAACATTTTCTGAGGTTTTATGTTATCTAATTCGTGTTTACTTTCTACAACCGGTTATCAGTTGATCAAGTTATAAAGTTACGTGATATAAGTTTAATTTTACAAATAATCATGTCATTTTGTATATAATAAATAATTACTAATCAATCATATTTCTGAAACGGCTCATTGCGGTATAACTACAGTCAGAGTGGCAATGATGTAGGTACCTACCGATCTACTACATATAACTTGTACTGATGCAATCCGTATCCATAAAATGAAATTCATTGACTAATAAATCTATATATATAAAAGAACATGTCCTGACTGACTGACTGATAATCAACGCCGAGCTCAAACGCCTCATCCTAGGAACTTGAAATTTGGAACTTATATTACTTTTATAGCGTAAACATCCGCTAAGAAAGGATTTTTGAAAATTTTGCTCCTGAGGGGAAAAAACTGGAAAACAAACTTTTTTCTAAAACAATGTATATCTCGAAAACCAAAAATGAGATTCTTTTTAAAAAATAAAAAGATACGTGTTTCACCATTTTTTGAAAATTCGGTTTCCCGGACCTCAAATGTGGGTTGGAAAATTGGGTTATTTGGTTTTTAAAGTAGCTTCTACTCAAAAACTGTTAATGCTACAGGAGTAAAAATTAGTATTTAGTTTCTACTCCAAAATAATGAAATACGTGTTTTAGCATTTTTTGAAAATTTGGTTTCCAGGACTTCAAATGTGGGGTGGAAAATAGGGCTAATTGTCTTTTATAGTAACTGCTACTCAAAAACAGTAAATACCACAGATGTAAAAATTAATATTTAGTTTCTTTTCTAAAAATAAAGATATACGTGTTTCACCATTTTTTACATATTTGGTTTCCCGGACCTCAAATGTGGGTTGGAAAATTGGGTTATTTGGTTTTTAAAGTAGCTGCTACTCAAAAACTGTGAATGTTACAGGAGTAAAAATTAGTATTTAGTTTATACTTCAAAAATAATGAAATACGTGTTTTAGCATTTTTTGAAAATTTGGTTTCCAGGACTTCAAATGTGTGGTGGAAAATAGGGTTATTTGTTTTTTAAAGTAACTTCTACTCAAAAAATGTAAATACCACAGATGTAAAAATTAGTATTTAGTTTCTATTCTAAAAATAAAGATATACGTGTTTTACCATTTTTTGAAAATTTGGTTTCCAGGACCTCAAATGTGAAGTGGAAAAGGGGTTATTTGATTTTAAAATAACTGCTACTCAAAAACTGTAAATGCTACAGATGTGAAAAGTAGTATTTTGAGGTTTTGGGCCGGTTAAAAGTAGATGAGTTTAGTTTATCACCGGACGGACGGGCCAAGCCGTTATTTTAGGGTTTTCATACGGCCCTGCCCAAACCTTAAATCAAGGTGGAACGGGCCGATATTTTTAACCAAGTATATAGACATTTGAGTGATTTTAGGGTGTTCAGACGGGCCGGGCTAAAACCTGAAGTCAAGGTGGGACGGGCCGAAGTTTTTCATCAAGTATATAGAACTTCTAGGCCTGTAAAAACGGGCCGGGCCCATATTAGACGGGCCGTGCAGGGCCAAGAATTTCGGTTTTTGAAACGGGCTGGGCCAAGTTGTCAACGGGCGGAGCCGAGACCTAAAAAATTGATCCGTGCAGTGGGTACTCTACTATGTATGCACGGTTCAAATTCTCTAATTTCATGCGCGCGAAGCCGCTACGGGCACTGCTAGTAACTCTATATTATGGTTAAAAAGATAAATTTTAGCAGTTCGGCTTTATTTCGAAAATCGACGGTCTTCCTAAACCTTACCTTTACCGGGTTGATGAAATGGTTCAGGAGTGAAATGAAAATAATACTCTGCTCAATTATATTTTTCCAATTTTCCAGCTATTTTGCAAATTTCATAAGCTAGTTTTAATGCACTGAAGAAAACTTTATAGAATGTTTCATCCGCAATCCCTTTTCTGCCTTACAGACTTTCCGGATAGTCACACCTGCGTAATAGCATCTCCGATATGACTTCTATTGTCCAGAAAGTTGTTTGCTGGATCAAGTTTGGAAATTTTGTTCTCTAAAAATTTTGAAATAAAACAACATAAAGATTAAGCTGTATAAAGATTAAAGCTTTGCATGGGTCGGGCTTTTTTTTTATTAAAGTTATCAAAACGGTTCAGGCCGAGCAGGACCAAGCCTTGAGATTTTTTGCCTGTAAAAACGGGACGAGTTTTGAATTTTGTGACTATGAACGGGCTGGGCCGAGTTGCCGATGGGTCGGGCCTTAAAAAATCTGTATAAGCAGGCGTACATGGCTCTAGTGGGGTTCGTGTTTCAATACAAATTGGTACAGAGACAACTCGCACAAAATTGAAAATGCATCGTCAAGCCTGTAAAAAACGTTGCTATAAAAAAAGAATTCATGGCAGTTTTGAGCAAGGAAAGAAGACGCGGAAGATGTTGAATGCTTCATTTTGCAGCTTCATTCTGTTTGTATCCTGAAATTTTATCTTTCTAAATTCACCTCTCGACCATCAATAGTTTTGATAATTGGCATATATTTAAACATTTCGGGCTTTTTTCAAACAAATTCAATGCAAAATATAATTTAAATAGTATCTCAAAAAACATTTAGACCGCCACCGGCAGGTAGAGCAAACAAAGTTGAAAATGACACCTTCCTTTATCTAAATAAGTTTAGACGGCTTAACAAGTTTTTAAAACATTAATCATTTGTAATATGAATAAGAGCTGTAAGTTCAGGGACGTCAATTCGGAGGGGAGCAAAGCAGGCCCGTAGCTAGCGGGGGGGCTGGGGAGCTGGGGGGGCTGCAGCCCCCCCCACTAAAAATGTAAGCCCCCCACTAAAATTTTTGGCAGATTTTTCCACTTTATTTACACTTAAGCCACCCAAGTGATGATGAAGTTATGATACGTAATTTAAATTTAAATACAAATGTATTAAATAAAATTAAATAAAAATAAATAAATAAAGGTAAATTTAAATATAAAATTATTAATAATAATTTGCATGCCTGTAGAATGAACCATTGCTACAACCCATACCAAAAAAGAGCAAAAGTACAGAGTAGCACGTTACGTGATTCTGTAGTTATTTAGTTATGTCTACTCTTGGACAGAGTGATGAGCAATAGTGTTCACCAGAGTGGAATCAGCTTTGTGCTGTTTATTTTAGAATGTTGGGCGGTATATTAGGAGAGTTGATGGAGAGCTTTGTTGATAGTTATTTAAGTTATTCTAAAGGTTTGACTTGTGCGGTGTCTGCCCTTCTTCCAAATTCAGACAAGTTTTTAGATGTCAATGACCTTAAACCGTTGACGCAACCGCTAAAACAAGACAGGCATGACGATGTTGAAAAATATATTGCAGACGAGGCTCACATTGCAGGTAGGTTTCTAAAAAACAAATTTCAAGCAGGCTGCAGTCTCCAGGAAGTGATGAATTTTATGCTGGACTATAACGATGCATTTCCTACTCTAAATTGGCACTATTCTAGTCAGCTGCAATGAATCTTGACATCTCGATTGCCACTTGTGAGAATTCATTTTCTTGTCTAGAACGAGTACTACGACCACAGAGAAGATCAATGTCCCATGAGAGAAAATGCAAACTTGTACTTCTGGCATTTGAAAATTCACTCTGATATGGATACCTATCAAATACCAAGAATGCAATAAAATAAAATCGGATTCAAATAATTGTCTTGACAATGATCAAACCATATCATAATGAAATGCACGTTTTTGTTTAGTTTCTCATTTCAAGCTATTACACATCCATTCATGTTTTACACATGAAAATTGTCATCAGTTTTATAATCAGAGCTTGGCCTTAGTCTTACAATATTTTAATAACTTTAATCTTACAGTTTTAAAACAGAGAAAGAAGCTAATTCAGCTTAGCTGACAAACTTTGGCTTTTGATTTTTGAATGACTCTCACTAATTCAAACTATTTTCATAATTTAGTATTTTTCAGTGCTAGTCTGACACTGCAATACTATTAACCCCAATATTCTGAACTGATTAATTCGAGGAAACAATTTAAAGCTTACTGTCAAACCACACAATCTTTATAACAATATAAGTTTAATGATAGACTTGATATATAATCTAATTTTCTATTAATATTGTTTAGAAACTGATGACAAGTTGTATGTGTAACACAAGAATGGATGTTTAGTAACTTAAAATGAGAAGGTAAACTAAATAGTACATTTTATTATAATGTGGTTTGATCTTTGTCAAAACAAATATTTAAATCCGATTTTATTTAATTGATTTCTTGGCATTTGATACAGATGTACAAGTTTTTATCAAAAATAAAATAAGCAAGTTATTGTATTGTTGATTATAACGGTTGCCTTAATCAATAATTAAATTTGGACAATTTGATTCAGTGCTGTCATCCCAGTGGTGTGCCATGCACGCATCAAAAATCAAGATTTTGGATAACAACAAGCATACTGTTATTTGACAAAACTGCCTGTGAAAATTGTTAATTTTTGTTATTACGAGCAACAATATTGCAACTCTTAGAAAATCTAAAATCACATAATAGGATATCTAAAATTGGATGCCATTTTGTGCCAAATGCTACACAATGCTTTGGCGAATCTCCTTATCGCGATGCGGCGCTCGCGCTCAGGCTTCTTCGATACCCTTGTTCGTCAGTAGCCCCCCTACTAATTTTCATAGCCCCCCCCACTAACTAAATCTTGCCTACGGGCCTGGGGCAAAGAGTTTATTGCAGCTTGATATTTGAGAAGGCCCCCTGACGTAGTTTTGGGCCCCCAAAAAAATAAAAATGAAGTCCAAAATGGCCTAAGAAGTGTAAAGTTAAAGGTTCAAAAGTTTGAATGAGCCTTTTTTATAAATAGGCGGGCCCCTAAAACAGCGAAGTGGGTCCCCTGCTTGTGATGTTTGACAGGGGTCTTCTGAAGTTGAGAGTTATTCGCTTTGATTGGGAGAAAAAATTAAAAGCGTTTTGAAAATTTTTGATTTTTTTTCCAAAGGTTATGCTGAAGTGACAATTTCATTACGATCGGATGAATGGTGTAGCAATGCATAAAGGACATACATACATACATACGTATATACATACAAACATTCATTTATATATATATATATATATATATATATATATATATATATATATATATATATATATATATATATATATATATATATATATATATATATATATATATATATATATATATATATATATATATATATATATATATATATATATATATATATATATATATGCATATATATACATATATATATACATATATATATATATATCTATATATATAAAAATGAATGTTTGTATGTATGTATGTATGTATGTATGTATGTATGTATATAGGTATTGTATTCATGCATTGCTACACCATTCATCCGATCGTAATGAAATTTTCACACAACCTTGAGAGTCAAGGGGAATCAAATATAGAGAAAAAATTTTTGAAATCCGTCACAAAATGAGCGGAGCGGAGCGGGTGAGCGAGCGGGAACTATATATATATGTATGTGCGTATGTATGTGTGTATGTATGTATGTGTATGTGCATGTATGTGTGTGTGTTTATGTATGTACTAGCGGAGATACCCGGCGTTGCCCGGGTTTTTTAGAGGTTTTTCTAATGTTTGTCTCTTTCTCTCCCGTTTCCTTTCCCACCTGCTTTCCCACTCCTGTTCGCTTTCCCGTTTTCGGTCGTTTTCCCGCTGCCGGTCGCTTTACCGCTCCCGGTCGTTTTCCCGTTCCCGGTCGCTGTCCCGTTCCCGCTCACGTTTGCTCTCCCATTCCCGCTCACGCTTGCTTTTCCGTTCCCGCTCGCTGTCCGTTCCGGGTCGCTTTCCCGTTTCTATAATAGACAAACTAACCCACAAACATTTTTATATATATATATATATATATATATAGTCTTAGCAAATCTATTTTACGTTTTATAGGCTAATAGAAGTTATGAAAGAATGGAAAAGAGAAAATGAGCGTGAACGGGAACGGGAACGGGAACGGGAGAGCAACCGTGACCGGGAATGGGAGAGCAAGCATGAACGGGAACGGGAGAGCAAGCATGAGCGGGAACGGGAAAGCGACCGGGAACGGGAAAGCGACCGGGAACGGAAAAGCGACCGGGAACGGAAAAGCGACCGGGAACGGGAAAGCGACCGGGAACGCGGAAAGCGACCGGGAACGCGGAAAGCGACCGGGAACGCGGAAAGCGACCGGGAACGCGGAAAGCGACTGGAATCGGGAGAGCAAGCTTGGAAGGAAACGCGAGCAAGAGAGAAAATCGATAACAAAACTTCTGAGCGGGAAAGCGATCGGGAGCTGGAAAACGACCGAGAGCGGAAAAGCGACCGGGAACGCGCCGAAAACGGGAAAGTGGAGAAGGAAACGGGAGCGAGAGAGACAAACATTAGAAAAACCTCTAAAAACCCCGGGCAACCCCGGGCAACGCCGGGTAACCCCACTAGTACATATATAAATATATGTATATATATTTTTTTTATATAATAGTTTATAGTCCTTTACACCAAGTGTTTTAAGACTGAAACGGCTGTGTCAGAAGCACCTAAGTACTTCCAGTCGTGGATCATAATTTGATCCTTTTAACTTTTCCCTCCTCCTTTCTCCAGGCTTGGGACTGGCTTGCAAAAGCAAGGCGGAGTTTATATGTATATAAATAAATAAATATATATATAAATAAATATATATATATATATATATATATATATATATATATATATATATATATATATATATATATATATATATATATATATATATATATATATATATATATATATATATGTATGTATGTGTGTGTGTGTGTGTGTGTGTGTGTGTGTGTGTGTATACATACTAGCAGTGCCCGTAGCGGCTTCGCTCGCATGAAATCAGAGAATTTGAACCGTGCATACATAGTAGAGTACTGCACGGATCAATTTTTTAGGTCTCGGCTCGGCCCGTCGACAACTTGGCCCAGCCCGTTTCAAAAACCGAAATTCTTGGCCCGGCACGGCCCGTCTAATATGGGCCCGGTCCGTTTTTACAGGCCTAGAAGTTCTATATACTTGATGAAAAACTTCGGCCCGTCCCACCTTGACTTCAGGTTTAGCCCAGCCCGTCTGAACACCCTAAAATCACTAAAATGTCTATATACTTGGTTAAAATTCTCGGCCCGTCTCACCTTGATTTAAGGTTTGGGCAGGGCCGTATGAAGACCCTAAAATAACGGCTTGGCCCGTCCGTCCGGTGATAAACTGAACTCATCTACTTTTAACCGGCACAAAACCTCAAAATACTAATTTTCACATCTGTAGCACTTACAGTTTTTGAGTAGCAGTTATTTTAAAATCAAATAAACCTTTTTCCACTTCACATTTGAGGTCCTGGAAAAAAAAGAATTCATGGCAGTTTTGAGCAAGGAAAGAAGACGCGGAAGATGTTGAATGCTTCATTTTGCAGCTTCATTCTGTTTGTATCCTGAAATTTTATCTTTACTAAATTCACCTCTCGACCATCAATAGTTTTGATAATTGGCAGATATTTAAACATTTCGGGCTTTTTTCAAACAATTTCAATGCAAAATATAACTTTGCGACACCAATTATCCGATCGTAATGAAATTTTTACACAAGCTTGAGAGTCAATGGAGGAAGGTTTTAGTGAAAAAAAATTAAAATCGGTCACAAAATGAGCGGAGCGGGACGGGAGAGTGAGCGGGATCCAAGTATATATATATATATATATATATATATATATATATATATATATATATATATATATATATATATATATATATTGAATACTTCGGCGCTATATGTTCTTTTAAGCAAACTCGATTGAAAAAAGTGGCACACTTGGCTGAATCGATTTTATTTTTAATTTTTCCAATAGTCTAAATCGGTTTAGAAATAATTTATTATCAAACACAAACTCCATAATCTTATAGTTTAAGAGTTAAACTTGTAGCACAAACCAACCAATTTTCGTGTCCGTTTCCACATGGTCAGTTGGAAAATTAAATTGGCCATACTAGAACCACTCTGCCTTGTAGATTGACTATGCATTGTCAAAGTGGTGCCTTATACCAACCTACATATGTCAGCACAACGTTCAATCAAACCATCACATAAATTTCTAATTGATAATACCAGTATCCTAATGAAAGAAAATCAACCCATTAAGTTAAAATTAAAAGATGCTTTAGCCATTAATAAATGTAAGCCTTTAATTAATTATCCCAGTGTTGCCGAGTTTTTTTGCTTAGTTTGTTTTCTTTTTTGCTAATGAAACGTCAAATAAATAACAGATTTTCTTTTAACTTTTTAAAATGTTGTTATCAATGAAGTCTACTTGCATGCCAAATGTTGTTTAGATTGCTCCTGCGGCTTGGATGTGATAAGGGAATGCTTTCTCACACACATTACTTTTTCTATCTATATAAATACGTAGGTACAAACAGGGAAGGTGGGGAGATTTTTTCTCCACCAGAGGATCAATTAAATTGTTTGGGTATAATATCTGGTTTTTGGAAAATGGCCTTAGCTTTTTTGGGAAGAGAAAGTGGAATTTTTTGAAAAAAGTTTTGGAAAAATACTTACTACCCCTCACTGGTCATCAGCTTTTTTGAAGAGAATGTGGGTAGAATTTTGTTTTAGGTTTGTGTAATAAATATTTATAACTTTGATGTAGACAACTGTGATGGAATCAACATTGTATCAATACCACTAATAGGTTAAAGTTCCACGAGTTCGTTGATTGTATCTTGGCACAGAAAACAGCTAGGCTTTGGAAGAACGCTGATACACAATTTATTACTCTGCAGTTATTGGTAAATCTAGCATCGAACTCAGATATAAATTTTCTACACGCGCAAAAAGGATTCCAATACACATTGAATCATCACAAAGTTAAGTAAATTAAAATTAACAAATTATATAGTAAACTCCAGGTAAAAAAGAAATTTTGGAAATCTGGGGGTGGCAAATTGTCTACACACATCAGAAGGATTTAAATACGCATTGAATTATCACTAGGTTAACTGAAGCTAAAATTGAAAAATATATAGTAAACTCTAGGTAAAAAATTTCAAATTTTGAAAATCAGGGGAAGGGGGCAATGCCCCCTGCCTTTCTCTGACAAGTACAATCGCCACAATCTCTACGACTAGTCGGGTACAGAATTTATTTCATGTGTATTAGTATTGTTTTCAAAAATAATTTGTGCAAACATGCAAAAAATCAAGGAAAACATCAAATGTTGACTTTTGACTTAGACAAAAAATCTTGTTCTTTTCAAAAATTAAATTTTAATTTTCTAAATGTTTGTGCACTACTTCAGTATTGATTAATTCAATATTCAAAATAACAGAAAGTTAGTTCTCCTAATCTACATTTCCAAACAGTAATTACAGTAAAGGCAAACGAGAGTCAACAACCAATAATTTGGCTATTTGAAAAAAAATGAATAAAAATAAAATCTAATTTACTGTTAAGTATCAAAATATCACCTGACTAAATCTTGAATCCTGCAAAACGAAACCTGAAAAAACCTAAACTTTGGTGCATAATTTTTAGATTCTATCAATTTTGTTTATTAAACGTAGCGTTTCGGAAACCTCTTAAGTAAAATACTAGCATTACAAGCATGTGTAAGTTCATTTAGTTTAATTTTCCAGTATACGCGTAATTCTAGATCAATTTTGCTGTTTAACCTATATATTTTAATAAATTATAGGAGTTTATAAATATGTTTCATTTTTAAATTTTTTCCTGATTCGTTTTTAAATCAAATTTTAATCCAAACCTTTTGTCCTATTTAATATTACAATTCTTATACTCTCCGGATAGTAAAAAAATGAATTTCTTTTTTCCATCGATGAGTTCACCTCATAACAGCGATTTTGTAACCTCAACAACCAATACAACAAGCTTGCCAAATCTGAATTTGTCAGTTTCAATACAAGAAAACCTTTTCGACAGTATCGATGTATTTTCTTTATCTCTTAATTCTGCGGCATCAGTGCTCGTTAGAAACTCTATTATAATTTTCGGTAGCGTCGTGAGTGTCTTTGGTAACATTTTAACGTTAATTTGTTTGCGAAAATATATAACAAATTTAAAGCCAAGCACATCAATTTTGATGGGAAGTTTATCGGTTTATAACATAATGTCCGCTTTTGGGAGTGGTTACTATGCCTACTGGAACATAAAACTTTTTTATTTGAGAGTTCCAGCTTGTTCAATGCAAATGGAATTAATATTGTCTACGCCAGTTCAGCAAATACCGGGATTTGCGACTTATTTTCAAGTTTGTCTACTTTGTATTGACAGGTGAGATTGGTGAGATTATTGTAAATGTTTCTTTTAATTGATTGTTATAGCATCTAGAATCTAGGAGATCTTAAGGCTAAACTGCTGTAGTATTGTCGGTGTTGATGATGAAAGCTACATTTGAGAACGAGGAACTAATTTAGAAAAATTAAAACACGAAGCAAGTAAAAATTATTATAAAAAAAAATAAAAATACTCAGAAATCGCGTCTAAAAAATAATCTAAAAAAACAATAAATGTCGGGGTTAGTTGAGGGTAAGTTTGGTGGTTTGAAGGTTAGGCGGTTTATAGGTAGTTTTTTTTGCCAGGATTATTTGCATAACTTTTTCACTATTTTTCCTTGTCTATCTAAATTATAAACGCCCAAACATAGCGTTTATTCATTCTAGTTGAACCTATATTAGTCAAAATAATATGAAAAATTACTTTTAAGCGTATTTTTTCATCAGCATCCTCATAGTTCCAATCATCATTAGAATAAAAATTGTCCTAATTTTTTGCTGTTTTATTTTTTAGATATGTGGCCATAGTACATCCCTACCACTATGAACGAGTAATGACAGTCACAAATACAATTATAATGATCATAATTTCCTGGATTCTTATTGGTTTGTGTTCTCTTAACTATGTGTTTGGTCGTGATAATACGAACTGTTTGGCTCCATACACGGATGCTCAAATGGCAATCACGCTGGTCTTTTCTTTTATTACTGTCGTCGGGATAGTAGCATTTACTTATTCGAGTATTCTTGTGGTGGCCATGAAACAACGCAACAAAATTTCAACGGAGAAACCCATTATTGCATTGACAACAGTTGAATTTTCAGAAAAAATTAAAACCAGATTTGATGGTAAGTAATTCATCTTCAATGTTTAAGTATTTTTTATCTCGTAAGCATGGTTATTCAATTTATTTTTGTTTCAAAATTTAGATGAAAGCAAAATTCAAGCTAATTCTGTGAGAAAAAAAGAATTCAAAGCTGCAAAAACAGTTATATTTATAGTTGTTTTTTTATTCATCAGCTGGTTCCCAGTGGCTTTGAGTAGAATAATAAAAACTGGAGCGAAAAAGCCATTGGTTTTTGTGAATTACTTAAACGACATTGGGGCCGTCCTTGGTTATCTGAACATGGATTTTACGTGGCTTATTTACGGTATCACAAACAAGGATTTTAAAGAAGCATACAAGAAACTTCTTTCTTCTTGAAAATGAACATTCACTTCACGCAAGGTGTTGAATTTTAAGGTAAAGTCGGGTGTTACCGCCACCCTAACGTTTTTGTTAAATTTTACGGAAACTCGTTGAATTGAAGACGACTAAAATCAAACATCACTCATTATTTTTATTAATGAAAAACTACATCAATGCTAAACTAACACTTAAGATTTTCATTTACCTTAATCAGAGTTCTTGTTTATTTAATAAAAATAAGTATAAACAACGCTCTTAAGATTTAAATAAGTAAAGAATACGTACTTTTTTAATTTTTTTATTTATTTATTTATTTCCAATTTTTTAAGTTTCTAATTTTTTAAGTTTTATAATCACAGATCGACGTTTCAGTATTTGGTTTTAGGTCCTTTAACAGACTTGCAATTTCTTAGGCACCTTATATTATAGCGGCAACGTATTATACAGCCAATCATTTAATTGATTCGTGTATTGTCTTCAAAACTAAGAGCATTTATTTATGTGCAAAATTTGAAGTCAAAAGCATTGTAATAGTTGAGTCGTTCATCTTCAGTGAAGACGATCCAATAAAAAATAAATATCAGAATGATACACTTCAATAATGTACAAAAGAGTAATAAAACATAGTTACTTAAAGAAATTAAAGGACTAAACTATGAGTATTGGCAGTATTGCCTTTACACAAACAAGTGACTCAAAGTTCCAATACAAATTGGCTTTAGACCGAAAATTTAGCATCTTTTGGTCTTTCAATCACATATACTTATTTTTATTAAATAAACAAGAACAGCAACATGCCTTAAATCTAATTAAATTTAAATAACTACGCTGCAGGCAGATGTGTGAATGAAGGGGCGTGGCCTGTTGCGAACCGGTCCGGCTTTGTAAATATGCGGCCGGTTCGTCGACAGTCGACAACTCAGCCCGGCCCATTTCATAAGCCAAAACTCCCGGCCCGTCTAATTTGAGCACAGTCCATTTTTACAGGCCTAAAATCCCTATATACTTGTCAAAAAATCTTGGCCCGGCCTGGCTTGACTTCAGGCCCGGCCCGTCTGAAAACCCTAAATGTGTGGAAAGAGGGTAAATCTGCAAAAGCTATAACATATTTCGAACTGAATTTCGTTATACAATATATTTATTTTCGTGACAATACCTTTAATTAGTGGTGGATTCAAAAATTTATTAAGGAGGCCCGTAAATTTGTTTAGGTTTTTCATTTTTATTACAGTTGTCATGCGACCCGTTGTAAGATAATTTGATTTTTTTAATCAGTAGAACCAAACAGAAAGAATTGAACCAGTGTTACTCGGGTGTTTTTTTTTAAACTTTTATTTAGGGTACAATCTCTGTTTGTTTGTTTGTTTGTTTGTTTGTGTGTGTGTGTGTGTGTGTGGCTTTCTCTGTACGCAAATCTTGCAAGTAAAATTTAACCAGCTTTTTGACTAGCTAGGAAACTGAAACTTTCAGCATAGCTTCATATTGGATGACAATACATGATTCAATTACAAAATAATATAATTAAAAAAAACTTTTAAAATACCACGTTTTTGTGAACTGAAAAGAAGAAAATAATTTTTTTCTGGGCTCTGTGAGAAGTGAGAAATATCTTGATGGAGGCATGCATTAATTGTGGACATTCGTATAACGAACAAGCCATAATTTTTTAAAACTTAAAACGTGGAGCACCTTGTACTAAAACTAACCATCTGTTATTTTTAAACAGGATAGAACGCTTTTTTCCGGCGCGGCGCTGGGCGGGGGGGTCCAGGGGTCCGGACCCCCCCAGCTCCGACAGGTGTCACCCGTGGGATTTTTGCAAATCCAAAAACTTTTTTTACTGGGGGGGGTACTTGAATCTCATTGGGTTAATCACTGTATTTTTAACTGGTTTGAAACTGAGTTTGACTATCTTCAGTTTGCAGTCTTTCTTTTCTTTCATTACTAAATTATTAAAGATACCAAAAAAATACTGCAGATTAAAACTAGTCCAAAAATTTTTTCGCCTGCGGCGGGCTTTCTTTTTTCTTTCTTCCTTTTTCAAATTATGTTTTTGCAGCATGGAGTTTAAACTATATTATAGTGGTTATTCTTAAACATTCTATATAGTTTGATGATGATTCAATCTTCTTTGATGATAGTTCACTGTTTTTTACAGTTAAGTACTTTATGATATTATTGAATAATAATTTTATTAGCTTCGTTCGTTTTCTGAACTCTTACTTCGGGTTAGTTAAATAAATTTTAATTTTTGAATATATATATATATATATATATATATATATATATATATATATATATATATATATATATATATATATATATATATATATATATATATATATATATATATATATATATATATATATATATATATATATATATATATATATATATATATATATATATATGTACTTCAACTTGTCTTTGGACATTTTGGACCCCCCCAGAACAAAATTCCTGGCGCCGCCCCTGGCTTTTTTGAATATAAATGGCGCCCCACATATTCTAAACTTGGTCACACTTGTGAATTTTTTGTTGGGTGGTATGATCTCCATAACTCTGATCAAAATAATAACAATAAAAAAAACTAAGAGGCCCACCGGAAAAGATTGACCCGGGCCCCGTTCATCCTCTCGACGGGCCTGTATGTATGATTATAAAAATTTTATAAAGTATAGTAAATTACTGAAAGTAGATTTTAAAAGGTTCTAAATAAAATTTAAAAATATAGACATGTGAATTTTTTCAAATTTATTTCAATCAGTTAAAGCCATTTTGATTTAAATAAATTTGGAAAACTGCTGCTATTTGTAACCTTGCTTAATATTACTAATAGAACTGCTATGCTGTCAGCAAAAATATGCTTTAGCTGATAACAACATAGATGCCTTTAGTTTAAGCATTTAATTAATTTTAAATGCTTGCTACTTGGATTCGGATCCGTACGGATCCAGCATCAAGATTCGGCTCCACGGATATCAAATTCTTGGATCCGTCCCATTCCTAATGTTAACTCATTAATCTTTTCTTTTTCCATCATGCAAGTGCAGAGTTAGATCATCAGATACTAGAGCCGAGAATGACTTTTTAGCTATAGAATTCAATTCTAAGATCGTCTTCAAGCCGAACTCAAACAACTCTACAGCTCCCATGATTTGGGACAACGTTTTTGTAATCGTGGCTAAAAAAAAGTTTTAGCAGTTGTGTTTCATTTAGAAAATCGACGATCTTCCTAAACGTCACCTAATTACCAGGTTGATGAAATGGTTCAGGAATGGTATGAAAATATCAAAATAATACCTGATTACCAGGTTGATAAAATGGTTCAGGAATGGTATGAAAATAACACTTTGCCCGGTCTGTTTAACAAGCTTAAAATTTCTATATAGGGGAGAGTGGTACCAAATGGTCACACAATTTTACACTTGTATTCAAATCAATCATACAAAAAAACTATAAGTGATAGAAATAAAAATTTTTCACATAATGAAAGCAAACACATTCCACTACTGAAAACCGCTCATTAAAACTTTTCAAATTATAACAATTTTATAAAAAACGATAAATAACGCAACCTCTTCCAAAATTTCTGGCTGGCCATTCAGTACAACCTGGTAGTATTGAATGGCCACCCCCAAGTACTCGATGGCCACTCATGCAATTTTTATTATAGAAGACTAAGCTTCTGCGTCCCGTTATTTATTTGGAACGATACGATACGATACGATACGATTGAGCGCTATTGAACACTGCGGAAATAGCGCTATATAAATAATTGATTGATTGATTGATTGATTTCTGAATTTTGCCTCGAATTAAACGATACGATACGAGACGCTTCGAACAATAACGATACGATATCGATACGATACGATACGATTTCGGGATCTCGACTGAAGCGGAAATTTTGCCTAGAGATAACATAGAATCATGAACTATACGCGACAGACAATATTAATAACTACATTAAAGAAATTCATTGAAAAAAAATATATAAATATTAAAAAATTTCAAAATTTATAAAAATTTACCAAATTTAATTTTTTTTTACAACTTGAAATAAGTTTCATTTGTTTAGTTTCTGTACATCTATTTGTCTAAATGTAGACTCTAAATAAAACGCTACCGCCGATAGAAAGTATTTATTTACTTTATTTAGTGACGCGGCATGATAATGATGACAAACACGAGAAAGTTCCTCTCTGCAAGAATTAAAAAAGTGAAAAAACCCAGTGTGTTTATTTATAGGCGATGGCGAATGCGGTTAGCAATAGCAAGAAAGAAGCTGAGAAAGTTTCGAATTCCAGCTGCAGACGATACGGGCTATGGCACTGTCGTGCACACTACAGGTGGCACACACATACTCACACACAACCAAGAATATCATCGAGATTATAAAGATATATCTTAGATGAGCTACTATTACGGTCAATTACGGATATCGAAACACTAAAATAATCATTCCAATTCTATGTAACAAATTTGAAAAAATAAGTTTATCAAACAGACTAAACCAAAACATAAACATAGAATGATCATTACTATTACATTACTCATTAATAATAATAGTCATCGATGTCAGCGAGTACGATTGCCTTGTAGGGCTTGTAGTATCAGTAGTATGCAGAGCTCGACTAGCAGCCTAAGAGGAGCGTGGCTTTTTTGCTGCCGGTTCCCAGACTAAAAATAGTAAATAATGGGGCTACAGGCTGTCTGGAAAACCGAATTTAAAGTGGGGATGATAATAGTTATAAACTTCTGTCAATAGGTAGATTAATTAATCAATGTTGATGAATCAATTGCAAATATTCACAGTTGTGACAATCGTTAATTAAATATGTATGACTTTCGTTATTTATTGGAAACTATTTTTAAAAAATCCCGATATTTTTCGGGATTTTAATCGAGAATAAAATTTTAAGTATCGCCAATTAATATCGATACGAGACTTCTTCCGCAGGCTGTATCGTTTCAATGGTGATACGGGAATCCCGTATCGTTTTTAAATCTCGATTGAATTCGAGATAACGATATCGGGACGCAGATGCTTATAGAAGACACAATTCTCAACAAATGGTAAGCCAAAATATTTTATTTCACAGAAAAATCTTTATTAATGTTAATTAAGAAATAAAAAAAAATTTTTGTCATTTTATTAAAAAGTTGTAGCCTATAAACCAAGACTACATGCTGAAAAGTCAAAAGAAAATTTTATATGTCCATTTCTGCGCTTCGATTTTTGAAGGATTGGATCTCCTAGTTTTACAACAATCTGATCCATATCAGCCTCACAAATCCCTTTATCTTTAGATAAAAATTTGGCCTCTTCGGTGTCTTAATCTTTGTATACAAATTTCAAAAAATCAGCCGAAACTTTATCCTCTTTTACTTCAACAATTTTGCCTAGATAATAGGTTTTTGAGTCAAAAACATATTCAAAAAGACACCAATCCCCTATTTCTAACTTGGCGTTGTCAATGCTAAAATGAGGATCTTTACTGGTGAGCATATTTTTGAATGTTGATTTTCCGTCAGGCTCGATGTCTGGGAAGCTTTTAGAAATATCCCTTCTTGCTGCAAGTTTTGATGTTTTTAACTTGCATCTCCTCAAATCTCTTTCTGTCCTTTCTTTCTGCAAAACATTCTTTACAGGAGTATCTGTCAATATGGTAGAAGACAGTTTCTTCCGACCCCACCTCGTTTGCGAGCTGCAGCTTTCGGAAAAGGGCGGATCATCTGAAGCGTTGCCGATAACTCTGATCCACTGGGTTCGACAACGACCATAGAGCTGTTGGGAGTTTGAACTTCTTCTTTAGTCACTATTCCATAAACCGGCTGTTGTGGTGTAAACAAGATGTCTGTAGCAAGAAAATTAGGATTTGGAAGCAGATCATCTGTATTTTGAAGCGGTATATCGGGATTTTGAAGCAGAACATCTGGATTTTGAACGGGAAGATCTGGATGTGGAAGTAGCTCTGAATTTGAAGGCGGAAGATCTGGAACTGGACGATCTGTAACCTGCGTACATATATATGAGTGTATATATATAAATACAAATAAAAATAATGCAGAAAATTAAAAAAATAATTTACCTGAGATAAATAAAAATCTTCATCATTCCATTTATCTGGTTGAAATGGATATAAACCAGCAGCCCCAAAACCACTAATAACATTTGCTGGCATAGAAGCCTTCATCCACGCTGTACCTGATAATTCTGGGACCATCCCCCCTTCACAGCTGTAGATAGTCTGTTTCTCATTCTGAAACATAACCATAACAACATTAAGTAGTGATTAATATGTATATGTCTTTAATATATTAAACAATTTCATTATATTACATTAACATTTTGATCAATAATAAACCTAAACACATTTATGAAAACCAGCACTTGACGCACGCTTCGCGCGCAAAGCGTGTGAGTTTTTACATATAAATAGTCAAGGTAGTCGCACTGAAATCGCACTCTAAGCTCAAAAACAACACCAATGCTCTATTAGAGTAATAACTTGACGCACGCTTCGCAAGCGAAGCGTGTGACTATTTTAGCCAGTAGCTGATGATTTTTCACTTGAACACGTTTTGGAATGGTCTTCTCCTTGATTGGAATATTTTAAAAAATCTGCCTACCAAAAAACATTTAATGGGTGATATTGGAAAAAACAGCCTACGAAAAAACCCATATTTATTGGGTTGTAGTGAAAAAAACGAAAAAGCCGCCTACGAAAAAACCTATATTGGATGTTTTTGGAAATAACAGCCTACGAAAAACACAATATGTATGGAATGGTATCGGAAAAACAGTCTACAAAAAAACAAACTGTAACGGCTAATATAATATAATAAATGCAAAATAGTAATATGTCGTTAATAATAATTTCATTAAATATATCCGCAAAGCGTAGAACTTTCCAATATTAGGAATAATATTAGCAAATTAGTTAATTTTCGTAAATAATAATATTATTAATAATTAAAATAAGTGGAATAATAATTGCAAAGTAGTAAAATGTCGTTAATAATAATTTTATTAAATATATCCGCAAAGCGTAGAACTTTCCAATAATAGGAAATTAATCTATATTAGTTAATTTTCGTAAATAATAATATTATTATAAATTATAATAAGAGGAATAATAATTGCAAAATGGTAAAATGTTGTTAAAAATAATTTAATTAAATGTATACGCAAAGCGTAGAACTTGCCAATATTAGGAATAATATTAGCAAATTAGTTAATTTTCGTTATTAATAATATTATAAATAATTAAAATAATGGAATAATTTATATTTTTATATAAATATAATTGGGGAAAACTCACCGGCTTTCTACTTCGAAGATTTATTTATTTTCAACTTGTTTATATTGAAAGATGACGTACCCTGCGTTATATATATCCGCAAAGCGTAGAACTTTCGCGGCTAATAACTTTTTATTTAAACATTTTTAACATAAAGTGGCTTAACAAATTGTGTTCAGCGTCTCATAATCTATAAACGTGAGTTTTTTCAGACCTGCAGATGCTAATCGGGTGACATACATAATACATATTACATCATTGCGCTTTTATAGTAGTGTGAGTTTTTACATATTAATAGTAAAAGTAGTCGCACTTTAATAGCACTATAAGCACAAAAACAACACCAATGCGCTAATATAGTAATAACTTTAAGCACGCTTCGCAAGCGAAGCGTGTGACTATTTTTGGCAGTAGCTGATGATTGTTCACTTAAAAACGTTTAGGAATGGTCGTCTCTTTGATTGGATGATTTTAGAAAATCTGCCTACAAAAAAAAACCTTTAATGGGTGATATTGGAAAAAACAGCCTACGAAAAAACCCATATTTATTGGTGATAGTGTAAAAGCCACATACGAAAAAAACCTATATTGGATGTTTTTGGAAATAACAGCCTACGAAAAACACAATATTTATTGGATGGTATCGGATAACAGCCTACGAAAAAACACTAATATAGGAAAAAAACTCCAACGGAAATAAAACTTTTATTGGGCAATATTTGAAAAACATCCTACGAAAAAACCCAACCATTCATGTCTGATAATGAAAAAAACCGCCTACAAAAAAACTCAACCTTCAATGGCTGATATTGGGAAAACCCGCCGGTGAATTATTTATTTTCAACGTGTTTATATTGAGTTATGACGTATGCTCAAAATATATCCGCAAAGCGTCGTACTTTCCAATAATAGGAATAAAATTAGCAAATTAGTTAATTTTCTTAAATAATAATATTATTAATAATCACAATAAGAGGAATAATAATTGCAAAATAGAAAAATGTCGAATAATATTAGCAAATGGTTGTCTATAGGCGTAAAGTCTTCTAAACCACTATAATAAACGTTATCTTATCTTAATAATAATTTCACTAAATATATCCGCAAAGCGTCGAACTTTCCAATAATAGGAATAATATAAGAAAAATAGTTAATCTTCGTAAATAGTAATATTATTATTAATTAAAATAAGAGGAATAATAATTGTAAAAAAGTAAAATGTCGTTAATAATAATTTCATTAAATATATCCGCAAAGCGTCGAACTTTCCAATAATAGGAATAATATTAGCAAATTAGTTAATTTTCGTTAATCGTAATATTATTAATAATTAAAATAAGAGGAATAATAATTGCAAAATAGTAAATTGTCGTTAATAATAATTTACAACTTGTATAAAATTGGGAAGAACCCGCCGACTTCAATAACTAAAATTGATAAAACCCGCTGACCAAATAAACACAAAATATCATTAGATGATATTGGGAAAACCTGCCGATGTACTACTTCGGTGATTTATTTATTTTCAACTTGTTTATAATGAGGTATGACGTATGCTCAAATTATATTCGCAAAGCGTTAAACTTTCGAGGATAATAACTTTTTATTTAATATATTATTATATTATATATAATGTATTAAAATAAAAATTTTATTAAATATATCTACAAAGCGTCGAAATTTACAATAATAGGAATAATATTAGCAAATTAGTTATTTTCGTAAATAATATTATTATTAATAATTAAAATAAGAGGAATAATAATTGCAAAATAGTAAAATGTCGTTAATAATATTTTCATTAAATATATATATTTATTTAGATGTATCTACAAAGCTTCGAACTTTCCAATAAGAGGAATAATATTAGCTAAATAGTTAATCTTCGTTATTAATAATAATTAAAATAAAAGGAATAATAATTGCAAAATAGTAAAATGGCGTTAATAATAATTTACAGCTTTTTTAAAATTGGGAAAACCCGCCGACTACTACTTCGTTGATTTATTATTTTCAACTTGTTTATATTGAAAGATGACGTACGCTGCATTATATATATCCGCATAGCGTAGAACTTTCGCGGCTAATAACTTTTTATTTAAACATTTTAGCAAAAAAGTGCCCTAACAAACCGTGTTCAGCATCTCATAATCTATCAACGTGAGTTTTTTCAGACCTGCAGATGCTAATCGGGTGACATAATACATACATATTACATCATGGCGCTTTTATAGTATGAAAATTTAAACGGTAATCATGGAGAATAGTTCCAGAAATTATTTTCGGTGTTTTTAATTATTTTTCCATAATAATAATTATATATTTCTAATCACAATAATAACTCCAATTTAATGATCCAAGCAGTTTATTAATTTTTGATAATAAAATTTTCTCGGAAAACTCACGAAACGCGCAAGAGAACAGCAACAAAAACTATGAATAGCGAAGTCAAACAGAAATTACTATTTATAACGCAGACAAGAAATATTTACAGCGCTTAAAAAAAAAATATTAGCAAAAGTAACACAAGAAATAGTATTCACGCAGTCAAAATAACATTTACAAAAAAAATTTAAGTTTATTCAAGTCCGAACTGTTCTTCATAGAATGTTAAACGCGATAGTTATCAATTAAGGCACACAGAACTTCACCAAAGATGTTGCCATCTGGATTGATAATACGGAACTCAAATTCACGTAGATAAGATGGGAAAAGAGCACGGCTCGTTCCAAACTGTCGTTTCAATTTTCGTTTCGCTCTCATCCACAGATTTTCTATATTTTGGGTATGGATTTCCGCGTCGTTAGGATCGACAAAGTTTTCTTCGTGAATAATGACCGAATGCTGGTAAATACCATTCCTCAAATTTGAAATATTTCTGTAAGACCCCCACCCATCACTAATGATGTGTGTACCAGGTAGGCAGTGTTGTAGAATCAGAGGCTCCAATGTTGCCGCTCTTCTATTAGGGACCTCCACTATAAAGCACTTCTTGGAAACGCGTTCAACTCCTCCAAAAACCCAATGTCCTTCTTTCCATGTGCCTCTATGGAACTTCCGGTGGAAATACTTGGATTCATCTATCTCCACCACGATCGGCTCTCCGTTTGCGTCAAACCCTCCGATCTCCATTTCATTCTTTTCCACGTAGTTGCTTAAGTCTTCTCTCAGGAAGTTAAACCAATCAATGATTGTTTTCTTGTCCACCTTTACTTCGCAGTGTGTCACATCCTGAGGATAGTCCTTGGCATAGCAGTATGTCAGAAGGACTACTTTGTATAGAGACAGCTTACTCCTAGTAAAAAATGAATCATTTCTAATAATTTTTTGAAAACCACATGGTGTGCATCTCCAACGAAAACCATCCAGTCCTAGAATGTGCGGGGCCAAATAGCACTGAGATCCACACGTGGGGCATTGAAGGCTGTTTTTCAAGAGACGTCGTCTGGCAAGCCATTCCATGCATGACATAGTATCATGGATACTATCATGTAGTGATACCATATTCCAGTCCTCCATCTTTATCGCTCCAATATTTAAAATTTCAATCGGATCAACAATAACAAAACGCTGAACTCGTGGTCGGCCTGCCATCTTTATCAATACAAGTTTATATGGAATTCCCTGGAATCCCGCTTTATGCATTGCATCTTTCAAATCAGTGTCTAATATTTTTTAATTAATTCATATTTTTTTTTAAAAATAAGTAATTATTTTTTTTTAAATTGTTTTATAAAAACTCGCAAAATAAATTTATTTGACAACTAGTCCGAACTGTTCTTCATAGAATGTTAAACGCGATAGTTTTCAATTAAGGCATACAAATTAATTCATACTTTTTTTTTAAAAATAAGTAATTTTTTTTAAATTTTTTTTATAAAAACTCGCACAATAAATTTATTTGACAACTTATTTATTTGACATTTCATTTCGCTTCGCCTTTAGTTAGTTTACTGTTTATGAACCTAGTTTTTCCTACTACCTGGCGGTTTTCTGTCATTAACTTCTTTAATTATATTTTCAATAAATTATTTGGATCATCCGATTGTTAATTTTATTCTGTTTCTAATTATATTAATTTTATATTAAAAAAATAATTAAAAACACCGAACATAATTTCTGGAACTATTCTCCATGATTACCATTTAAACATTCAGCAATACTGAATAACTATGGTCATTCAGTACGACCTTACAGTGGTCATTTAGTACGAACCGAGATGTACGAGCATTTTAGTCTGCTACGAGCAAAATAATAATTTTTGACATCCAAACTTTAGATTAAAATATTAATCAAACATCTCTTTATTTACTAAAAAAATCTTACAAAATATAAACTTAAATATTTGATAAGAATAGAATAGTTCTGACCTGACTCGTTTTCACTTTTTCGTGCAAAAAAAAAAAAGCTCCATAAATGCTGAACGAAATACACGAGGGACAAAAGAACAACACCGAACAAAGAGTTCATATATATACGCATTTTAAAAAAGAGATGGGCTTAAAAAATAATTTAACAAATGAGAAAATCTCAGTGGCTCTTCTGTACAGTGGCTATTCAGTCCGGTTCTCCCCTACTTGACAAAAAATCTCGGCCTGCCCCACCTTGACTTCAGGTTTGGCCCGGCCCGTATGAAGACCATAAAATCACAGCCTGGCCGGCTCGTGCAGTTCACTAATCCATAGAGCCCTACACGGATTTTTAGACCTGATCCGGCTTATTTTATAGGCAGAAAATTCCAGGTCTGGCTTGTAATTTAGACCCGAACCGGCCCGTTTCATAAGCACAAAGGTCGAGGTCTGGCCCGGTCCATGCTGAATTTTTTTTCCACCCTACATTTGTAGTTCTGGAAACCAAAACATAAAAAAAAATTGATAAAACATGTGTAACTTTATTTTCTAAGTAGTATCTAAATGAATACAAATTTTTATATCTCTAGCATTTTCAGTTTTAGAGTGGCAGTTATTCTAAGAATAAAAAAAAATAGGTAACTTCTTGGATGTCGAGTATTGGGGGGTTGTCTAATTGTGAGCTGCCATTTAAAAAACTTTTTACTTGGCGTCTACAACAGTAATTATAGTAAGTATATATTTATCAATTTTAAAAACGATAAATACATATTTTCATATTAATAAAATACTATATTTATCAACTTGATATGGATGGAACACTAGCTGGATTCCACTAAACAGATCCTAACAATCCCACCATCCTATATCTTTGTAAAGAACAAGTAATTACCTTTAATCACCCACTCACACAAAAAAACATTTGAGAAAAATAATCCATATAACTGGAAAAATTTTTATTTAATTTAAATTACAAGTCACATTTAAAAAAACTACATTTTTTACTGTTAAAATTGTTTACAAAACAATTGCCAATATCGTCTGCTGTGATGAGATTTAAATGATCAACTAATGTCAAGGATAGTGATTGAACAGCTTTTTGAGATCAGCTGTTAATTTGTTGTAGTTGTTGTTGTCTGTAGAGAGCCTCATCGTACGCTTGGAAAATTAAGAAAGACTTTGCAGTTGTTGACCACAGCTTGTCAGAAGAATCCAATATCTTGGCCTCTATGCATGTCTGGAAATTATTTTCATAAATTCAATTATGCGATAATACAATAGATCAACATATCTCGCTAACATTCAAATAGGTAATCGGTGTTGTACCGTCAGCATTCACTCACTCACTCACAAGGACACACATACACATACACACAGTTGAAATCTAATAAATAATTAAAAAAAGATAAAGTTCAAGTGGCAAACAAACTTGATGAATTCCAGGGCTGGGAAAGGAAAGCAGAAACATGTGACGGAAATAATCTCCTTGAATTGGACATGCTTCGACAAAATTGTTGGAGACCTGCATTGAATTGAAACATTAAACGACTGATGTACCAACATGAATACAAAAAACAGGTAACAACAAAACAATGCTGTGAACATTCAACTGGACAAACCTTAGGAACAGCTGTTTGCTTAGAAGCAAGTTCGGAACAGATTTGCAGTTGAACTCTGTTCGGAGTTTGTGAAGAAACATTTTTCTTCTTGTTTATACTGATGATTCCCTCGACGCTGACAACAACGTCTGACTCACAGCGCACGAGGACCGGCTCATCAGGGCCTTTCATAGACGGTGAAACTACCAGCTGGACATTTAAAAAATTAACTCACACATATATTGTTTGTAGAACCAATAAATAGAACAGATAATTAGTAATAAGAGCAAAAATAAAAATGCACACAGCATACTACACAAATCCTAACATTATGAAGTAACAAGTTATTAGTTTAACCATTCTTTAATCCTATATTTACTATCAATTGAAGTGTAATAATACATCGCTAATGAATCCATTTCAGCTCAAAGAAAGCAAAAATAATTTATTTTTAATTAAAATAACATTTAGGTAAATGTGAACTGATCATATAAATTTGCCGATGTCTTTAATATTTTTATAAACTGAGTAGCAATGTAATTCTCGCTTGCTGGGAACATTGACGACAACGTAACTCAGTTTAATGTCTCCACCAAAATGACATCATCAGCTCAGCATGTTCTCACATATATTGTTACTTTCGAATTGATACAAACATAAAATAAATTTAAATCAAAATAATCACTTTCACATCTGTAGTCTGAAGTTTCTGGAAGAAAAACCTCGGCAAGCAATATGGAAATTTACTGCACAAAATGGTCACATCTTCAATAAAGGACACCACCTTAAAAATATTTCATTTAATTTATTTTCAATTTGATATTTATTAGTTTAATAATTAATTATTTCATTTTTATTCATTTAATATTTATTAACCCATTAATTAAATTTATTTACGAATAAATTAAATAATTGCTATTTATTCATAATTATCAATGTATTAAAACAAAAATAATAATAAAAAAAAACAGTTAAAACTTCTGGAGTGAGAGGAGTCGAAGAAATACAGCCGAGACATTCTTCCAGGCGACTCAAGATTTTCTTTTTGGCATTCTTCCAATGTTTCTGTTCTGTTGTGCAGTTAGTATCATCAAAGTTTAATAACTCATCAAACTTTGGCACAGGTAACCTCAAATCAGGACTGCAAAAAAGTTAAATATTATTAATATTACAAAATTAGTATAACCAAATAATTGTAATAATTTATAAATTAAAGAAATAATTTATTTAGATAATTATCAACTTTTAAACAACCTCTTTGCAAGGTTCAGAATTGAGTCCAAGATGTGAAGAAGCAGTTTGCAAATGTCAATAAACCTAAAAGTAAAAATTATATTTATAAAAAAAAATAGCACAAAGTGATAATGATTTCAATAGAGAGCCTCTTTCGATTCACAATTTAATGAGTACTAACAAAGAAATGTGATCCAACGATTGCGTGTCCGCATCAAAGCAGCTGTAGTACAACGAGTGATACGCCTGCTCCAGTTCCGACAGTTTTGACCTGCAATTCTGCAGCTGAAAATCACAAAAAAACATTTATCGAAAAAATGTCAACTAGAATACAATGAAGAGATTAAAGTGATGCAACATATATTTTAGTTTTGATCATTTTTACTCTGATATCCCACATAGAATAACTTATTAGAGAAGCCATATAAGACTTCATCACACACTCGGAAGCACTGATGGATCTGATAGAACCAAAACCACCAAGTTTTCCAACAACATCCAAACACACACGAGCTCAAAGTTTGAAATTATTCATTTTTTAAACTGCTAATGACAACAAATATTGCTGCATAAAAATCAACTAAGTTCTTTGGCACTCCAGTTGTATGGAGAAAAAAAGGCATACTGCATGATGCTCCACATTATACTTCCCGGAGGCTTTGTGGCTCTACTGGAGAAGACACTTTGCTAGTAAAAAGGCGGAGCTGCACTATCGTCTTATTTGATTGGAAGGATGCCAACAAAATCTATAACCTCCCAGGAACTTCACTTCGTTTAATGACAACACAAATTAATAGCATGAGGTGATGATGATAGTGATATCTTTTAAAAAGACAAGTCAAATCAGTAGATAGACATTTAACCATGCCAGAGCATCAACTAAGATGAATAATTTTGAAAAAAGAGAAAAATACCTGATTGAGAACATGTTGACACTTGTGCCTCTCCTGCCCAGTTGTGATGGCAAGCGAAGATGCAATGGCAGGAGGGGGAACCGTTTGGTAACTGCAACAAGCTTGGACCATTTGCATTAAACACCTCAGCATTTTCGATCGCAACTGAGTGTACTCCGTTTGAAATGTGAATAAATTCTGAGACGTCACTGCAGCCTACATTCATTCAAATTAACAAAATTACTTGTTTTAAATATGATTTAAGAATAATACATATATTGTATAAATTAAAAAGACTTTAGCCATGTCAATTATGTTAGACTTATTTACATCAATTAAATTTTTTTATACAACAATAACAACTCCAACTCAGTAATTTCAAGCCAGTCCCAAGCCTGGATAAAGCAGGAGGGACAGTTGTTAAAAGGATCAAACTTTGATCCATGACAGGAAGTACTTAGGTGCTTCCTACATACAGCTATTTCAGTCTTAAAACACCTGGTGTAAAAGACTATAAACTATTATAAGAACAACAACAAAATACAACAATAAGAACCTTGAAAGCAGTGATGGCATCTCCGAAAAGCATGTCCGCCTGGTGAAGAACCTTGATCTGCTCCGATCTCATGTCCGCTCCAAACTCGATTCTCTCCAGCTCTTTCTGACCTCGACAGTAATTTGTCAACCCGTTCAACCAGAAGCAATGACTTTCATTGCAGCACTGAAATTTTGCAGATTCTCATGTAACAATGATAATAAGATCTTTGAACTCATTCATTGTACTAATTCATTCCATATATTCAAAGCAAACTTGTAATTAACTGTTGAACTGCACATTGAAGTAAAACAATACCTCAATCAAATAAACATATTTTCAGACACATTTAACCATAACTTGAATATCTAACTATAATAGCAATATATATTAATCAACTAACCATTTTGTTAACTATAACGATATATAAACAACCAACCTTTTTGTTGATATCAAGAAATATTGCAGCTGCAAGCTCATGACTTCCATATCTTGCAGCTTGCCTAGCTGCTCTGTAACTTGTCCAAGCATTTGCTTTTTCCAAGCAATTAAACACAACTAAATACAAATCTTCACAATCATCACCTTCTTTGTTGATACTTTTGTTAAGACTGTGCCTTGACTGCAGCAACAACCTGATGATGGAGAGCTGTGAAAAATCATAAAAGCCAAACATGAACACAAAATGAACATGGTACATACAAATAACAACAAATTATACAAATAACAACCGTAACAAAGTATATAAACTGGTATTTATATTATAATAAAGTGTATACATTTATTTGTAGTCACCAACCAATAGAGTTTCTCTGAAGTTTCCATCACGAGAAACAAAAGTGTTGTTCGCCTGGGAAACTTTCTTAAGGAGGAATTTCAAAGAATTTTCAAACGATTTCATTCCGTTGAGTTTCGAGTGGATCGCCGACAGGAATTCGCACAGTGAAATGCTTTTCTCCACTGATGGTCAAAAATTGAAAACAATTTATTAAAAAGTTTAATCTAATACATAAAAATGAATTTTTTCATGTTTGCTTGTATCTAGCGACATCAAATTTCAACACTTGAACCAATTTTATTGGAAATTGAACAACATGATCAGGAGGTGGTTTGCCTCCACTTTGCTTAAAAACCTATCAACCAATTGACGTTTTGTGGAGAGAAAAAAACACCAGATAAATTCAATGATATAACCTGCACTTGAAACAAAAGCATCACATGCATGCATACATACATACATACATACATACATACATACATACACAGACATAAAACGACCAAATATTTTTTAACGATCCATTGCTCACAGGACAACTAACCATTTCCACAGTCACCAAGCAGAAATATGACATGATCAGCCAATTGAACTGCCACAGAAGGGCAAGCTTGGCACAAGGTCACAGTAGACACCAGACATTTCTTGAGAGAAAAAAGCCAAGATTAATTTGATCAAAAAAGTTAAACACATGAAAATCCTACTAAATTCCACATATAATTTAAATTATTCTATAAATAGTTATTTTATATAGAGCTGTATGCAAGATGGTTTTACCAATTCATTGTGTGATTTGCAAATTTTTAAGAATGGAAGGTTTTAAATGGAATAGTTTTAAAGAAAAACCTTTAAGACTTGCAAACTTTCATTTGATTCGTCATCTACAAGCAAAGCTATCTTCATTTCAACAACTGAACACAAATCCTCAAGAATCGCTGGTTTTTCTTCGTCATCTACAAATCAAAAACAACTGTAAAAAAACGTTTTAAATACCAAGAAAAAATAATTAATAACTTCTAAATTGATTTTAAAAAAACATTTTCAGAGCAATCGCAAACCACTAAACAATACACAAACCTTTAATGAACGCTCCCGACAAAAGATTGATTTCATAGGTAACGACGTTGACATACATCTGGAAACCTTCCAGTGACATCAAGAGATCCTCATCGTGGCATGTCGCCTGACAACATTCCAATATGGCCGATTGTGGAGAGTCTGGTTGCAAAAAGAACAATTATAAAAACTTGCCTTCTATATTTTAAAATTGAAATGGTATTCCATCCAGATTGTATATCAGGTGGTAGGTATTTCTTTCATAAAACATAAATGACAGTTTACAATAAGAACAAAGTTTTAATGACGTTGAAATATTTTCAGGACACTATTAATTTATTTTATCGTATAACTGCAAATGTAATAAAAAATATATTTTTAAAAGGATTATAAATAGAGCATATTTTCTAAAAATGTCAAGAAATAAAAATGTGGATAGGATATGGGTGATTTGGAGCTTTGATGAGTGCCACCTAATATTGTAAATTTAATAAAAACACAAAATGAAAAATAAAATTTCATTCACCAAGATGTTTAGCCAGTAAGTAAACAGCAACAGTGTACGAGAGCTGTGATAGAACTTTGAGTGATAGCAGCTTCAAGTCGTTGCTTGAAGTTTCTTTCATAAATTCTAAAATAGCCTGAAAATAAATAATAAAACCATTAAAAAAGCCTGTTTTAAACTTATTTCATTTTAATTAAAAGAATACCACATACGTGGACATAATTGTTGTTCCAGACATGTGGGGCGCACCCAGCCAACAGCTTCAAATCTTTTAGAGCAACCTTCTTTACCGACATTCTTGCATCCTCATTTAAATATCTAAGTAGTAACTCCACCTATAAATAAATTCCACTTTCGGATTTATAAAAAAAAAGTAACAATACAAACTAAAATAAATTGCAAACTAGCAGAAAACCAGCCTGTTCGTTGAGATAGATGAGACACCTTTTTGACATAAGCGTCAGAGTATGAAGGACAGAGAGAACGAATTTATTCGACGGGTACTTCTCCAAAACAGTCAAGCACAGCTTCCTTGCCTGTGGGGTGCAAAGATTGAAAAGAATAAAAATAGTTAAACAAAATCAATAAAATAAAAGATGAATAAATCTAAACCTTTTCAAAAGTTTCTGAATTGCAGTTCATATTTCTCAAGACAGAAATGAATTCCAGTTTCATATCAACGGGAACAGAATTCTGCTCGATCATTTCAGTCAGCTTGGTGCAGACGCTGCTTGCGAAATTTCTGCAAAAAAATTTAAAGACTCCAGATTATTTATTTTAATTCATAAAAGATGAAAGATAAAAAATGTAATTAAAAAAAAGTGTTTCCTTGAATATAAGACGTACCTAGAAATACAATATATGCCAACTTCACATAAGACAAGCAATTTGGATTTGAACTGAGAGTCTTCACACTCAATAGCACAATGCTTAAACAATTAGGCTACTAAAAACCCCTGAACCACACAAGGTAAATATATTATATTTCTAGATAGGTCTTATATTCGAGGAAACACGGAACTTCAAAACACAGTAGATGAATACTGGAATAAAAAACATCATATCTTAATTATTAAATAAAATTCACTCACTTGGATCGACGGGCAAACAACGAAGCAGCATAAAGAGCAGCAACAACTTCAACGCGGTCGTGAGAATCGAGACTTGATAAAATGCTGTGGTGGACAAATCTCTGCTCTGCTATTATGCAAGACATACTGCCCAACATTCTAAGAAAATATAACAAGAAAAAAATCTGCTTTTAGAACACTATCAGACAAAAACTGCTATAATTTTTCTGTCACACAAATTTTAGATTATTTATTTATATTGAAAATACATGCATTTAAAAAAATCAAACAAAAAAAAATAAAATAAATTTGATTATTCAATAAATTTAATTCTGATGAAATGTGTCAAAATAAAAGAAATAAAACAGAAAAGCAGAAAATTCTAATAACAAACTTAAGCGTGAGTGCCCTCTTAATTGGATCATTGCAATGAATGACACTGTGGATGCGATGTACAATTTCATCAACATTCTCGATCTTTTCAAGGTGCTGAGCGCACTGTTGGGTCACTTGGAATATGCACAGGCGAATAAAGTTGGTCCTCGAAAATTACAAAAATTTTATTTTTAAACAAGGTTACATTACAATAAATTTTAGCCGTTAATAATTCAAATAACTACTCTGTGTCCGATCTGAAGACGTGTGCAAGTCTGAGAAACGATGACTTGATCATGATCGGGAAAGGGTAGGCTTCGAATAATTGCGGGTATCTGACAATCGCCGCACATTTTTCACCAATCTTCTCCGAAATCACGCCTGAAAAAAGATAAACATTCATCCTTTTGCAAAAAAATAAATAAATGTTTTGATAAACTGAATGACTACATTAGAGCAAACTTCTAAAATATGTCCTTGGCACCCAGCTTCACAATATCACATTAATGAAATTCTAACATTGACAGATAAAACTGAGCTAGTCAACTACTGTGTTTCCTCGAATATAAGACCTACCCAAAAATATAATATATGCCAACTTTGTATAAGAAAAGCGACTTAGATTTGAACTGAGAGTCTTCACACTCGTGTGAGCAATGCTTCAACAATTGGGCTATTAAAACTTCCAGAATGCAACCTAATTCACACATACACAAACATACAACACACACACACACACACAAGGTACATATATTTCTAGGTAGGTATTATATTTTATGAAACACCATAGCAGCTCTTTTGTTTGCATTCCATAGCAGCTTAATAATTTAATTTTAATTTAACTATAAAATAAACATCACAAAAAACAATGTTTGCACCTTTTCCGAGCTCTCCGAAAATTACATTTGGATCTCTTCCATGCTCACTGTGAGCTCCATCAAAATTAGACTGGTGGTGCATAACTGTGGGAATTATTTATGTCCTTTGGGTAGTCACGAGTAGTGATTTATTAGCTTAGTTTATATTATTTTATTAATTTATGAGTGTTGCTACTGTTTTTGTTGAGCGTAAGCAGTTTGCACCACTATTTTAACAGAACAAATATTTTAAAATTTTCGTTCACTAAAACCGCAATTAAATTATTGCCGCATTAGTAACAAAAACTGTAACTGTAATTGTTATGACATACAAAGACGGGGAAATGGATATTAAATAATACCGGCAATACGAGTTGTTTACAAGCACTTAAACCAGCCAAGAATAAAAAACGCTGTGAAAGCTTTGGTGTAAAAAATCTTAACATAAATTTCTTTATATTTTGTTATCCATGATTAGTGTAAAACGTTATCATATCACTAATTAAAATAACTTCATAATGTATTCATACATTCAATTAAACTTGCATAGGCCCACATTCTCCAGTGCAGACTCGATCTGTTTTTTTTAATAGTTTATAGTCCTTTACACCAGGTGTTTTAAGATTGTTAAAGCAGTGTGTTGGATCATAACTTGATTATTTTAACTTTCCCCCCTTCTTTCTCCAGGCTTGGGCATAGGCGCAGTCAAGGGAAGCACGGCCCCCTGAAAGCTTGCCTATGTTCATGTTGAAGTGACGCGCGTGCACGTGTGTTTGGAGATTTTATTGAAATAACAATTATTTTGCAAATTAAATATTTAATAGGTTATCAAAAATGTTAGGATCAGAGTCATCAGAGTTGTCAATGGGTCCAATTTTGAAGACCCGACCCGCCAGAAAATCTAACTCATGTGAGGAGCTCATAAGCATCTATCCTGAACTGGACGTCAAGACTTTATCTACTACGCAGCTAATAATGTTTCACAGTCAGTGGAAGTCTACCTGTTTTCAGAATTCTGTAACCGCTCCTGACGTTACTGCAGATAATTAGGAAAGGGGCCTATCATCTATATTGTCAAGGCGAACAAGTAAGGGCGGGCGCAAATGAACAACAAAATTAAGCAATAAAGTTGCAGGATTAAATTTCTTGAGCAACTTTTGCGCGCACACGCTTAGAGTAACAGTTGGTATTTTTAGCAAAAAGATGGAGCTTATATATTCGTCGAAATTCTCTACTAAATTAAATTATTAAATTAAATCAAATTTTGTCACATTTTATTTTGGCAAGTTTTGTATTATATTTGATAATCGTTTCATAAAACTTTGTGTCGATTACCTACTAATTTTTTTCTTATAAAAATTGATCAAATTCATAACAGAATCGCTGGGCTATTATTATTATATTTTTAATAAAAAAGTATAACTAATTACAGAAAGACGGGCGACTAAAAGTTGTCTAAAGTTTTCAAACGAATTTGAAAACTAAACTAATGAGCTGAGTTGGCAACTTGAAAAGTTTAGGTCTAGGCACGAAAAAGGCCCACTCTACCTCAGCTTGGATCTTCAACCGACCAGCTCTGT
>OZ022246.1:21030358-21060358 GCA_963978895.1 Erpobdella octoculata
CTTTTTCTTCGGATACGTAAATAATAGAGAAGTCGCGGGTTTGGGTCGGGTACCCGTGACAACCCTATTAAATAAGTATGTTTATTTATTATTTAATAAAATATTTTTATATTTAATAATTAAGGATTTTTTCGTAATTTTATTCACTCAGCCGTGGGAAAAAGCACTTTATTATTCGAAATTTTCTCGTAACATTGTAATTGGGTGCGCTTTTCAAATCTGTCAATTTCAAATACGAGCTTTTACTCGATAAACCACATTATAATTTGTCGCTTACAAACTAAACATTTACATACGCATACAATGTATGCCATACATACATACATATAAACACACAGACAAATGTTCACATTACGTCAGCTCTCTGTTAGGGATAGTCATATATTATCAACATAAGGACAGTCAACGTATATATTTCATAATGTAAGAACAGTCTATATACCTGTACTGTAGATCAGTGTAGGTGGAACTGCACCATGAAGACCACACGTAGTACCTATCTAGAACTAGATGGGACAGTCAACGAAACGTACAGAGTTTTTTCACTCTTTCTTATTAGTGAGCTGCTTGATTTAATGAGGGTTTGCTTCAAAGATTTGGTAAAGGTAAAAAGTTAAGGTCGTACGTAACATTGAGGCGCCATTTTGTGAAATGCACCACAGCAGCGCCGTGAACGGCTCGTGCATATGGGATCACACAGTTTTACCTGCCCCCAACTCCGCCTTGCTTTTGCAAGCCGGTCCCAAGCCTGGAGAAAGGAGGAGGGAAAAGTTAAAAGGATCAAATTATGATCCACGACTGGAAGTACTTAGGACAGGTGCTTCTGACACAGCCATTTCAGTCTTAAAACCCTTGGTGTAAAGGACTATAAACTATTATATAAAAAAAATACCTGCCACCGCACGTGTATCTGAAACCGGGATGTGCCGAACCCTATTACACCCCAGTCGCGAAACTGGTACTTATTTATCGACCAGAGAAAAATGAAAGGCTGAGTTGGCCTGAGCAGTGGGAGTGAATTCCTTACTTAATGCAATAACGTCTTGCCGTGACTGAGATTTGAACCCGCGACGGCATGATGATTGTAAAACAACCTTTGTACTACGGCCCATCACTAGGTAGAGCTGGGATGGTAACTTTCAGAATTTCTTTTCACAAGTTATGAGACTTTCTGGAATGGATAAAAATAAAAGAAATGAATTGTACACATGGGCTTGAACTGATATTAATCTCATTCCTCCAATAGTTTTTACTTCGAAAATGTATGCTCATACAGAGAACAACTGAGTTTTATTTGTAAATCAAACTTCGCAAGAAGTTAAGTTTTCATTTTAATGAAAACCACTTAAATATAAAGTAATGAATAGTATAAGTTGAACAGTTCTTTGAATCTTGTATGTGGGACGAGTGCTACAGTCGATAGTATGTGTGTATATATGTATGTATAATAATAATAATAATAATAATAATAATAATAATAATAATAATAATAATAATAATAATAATAATAATAATAATAATAATAATAATAATAATAATAATAATAATAATAATAATAATAATAATAATAATAATAATAATAATAATAATAATAATAATAATAATAATAATAATAATAATAATAATAATAATAATAATAATAATAATAATAATAATAATAATAATAATAATAATAATAATAATAATAATAATAATAATAATAATAATAATAATTATTATTATTATTATTATTATTATTATTATTAAAAATTACCCAGGGAAGTTCTTTTTCAATGACCGAACAAACATATTATTACAAAAGTCATTTTGGTTTGTTTCTAGTTTATTGCGTGACCGTAAAACTTTTTTAGGCGTCAAACACATTAAAATTGTCAGCTATTACAATTTTATGTGTAAAATATACACACTAGCAGGGTTACCCGGCGTTACCTGGGGTTGTAGACGTTTTTCTCTCGCTTTCTCTCTTGCTCAATGTTTATTTCCTTCTCTCTCTCTCTTTCTCTTTCTCTTCATTTCTTTTTCTTTCTCTTTCTCTCGTTTTTCTTTCGCTTTTCTCTCTCACTATCTTTTTATTTTTTATATCTCTCGCTTCTCTCTCTTTATTTTTTTCTCTTTTTTATTTTTTTCCTCTTTTATCTGCTTTTATCTCTTATGCTTAAAACCCTCTTAAAACTTTGTACGCAAATTAAATCTGAATTTTGACACGCAATGACCCTTTATCATTGTACATAAGTACTGTTTATGGTTGACCAGGTTATTTTAAAGTATTTTCACATTTTTTGACGATAAAACGCGAAATCCGATATATATATATATATATATATATATATATATATATAATAGAAATAGAAATCGGATATGTATATATATATAAAGTTTTAAGTCCTGCGTTTCTGATGCCGATTTGAAGAAGTTTCTGATAATTTAATTGAATTATATATATTTCATCTATGCACACTATTGCACACTATATGTACCGATTACCTGTCACCAATTTGTGTCTACCCCAAGTCATTTCTGACCCCATTGAACAATGTTTTGCGGAGTAGTGAATACTAAACCTTTGATAGTAATTCGCAGGTAATCACGATTTTGCCTAACTTTCCACTCATGTTCATCATTAAGTTGCATAGGAACAGATGTCTGTTGTGTTTTGTTAGCATGGTAGTTAAATCATTTTGCCATTCCCAACTAATGCTGGTAACTTTAATGTTTTCGTTCACCAATTTGTGTTAGTGGTCATTTATGACCCTCTTTTTGGTTAAACAAATAAATAAATAAAAAATAAAAAATATTAAAAAAAATAAAATAAAAGTATACATTTTTGAGCATTCGCTCGAACTGCCTCCCTCCAGAGTTCTAAAACAATATCAGCGCATTGGGTTTTGCTACAAGTTTGAAGAAGTTTTCTATATAATGTTTATGCATAAAAGTATTTATCTTATCAACAAAGAGGTAGTTATCTGCTGTGCACGTTAGCACATAAACTTCCTTTCGCGTAAAACAAGGTATTATTATTATTATTATTATCGTCATTATCGCCACAGCCATCATCAACATCATCGTCATCGTTATCATCGTCGCCGTCATCACCACCACCTCCACCATCACCACCACCACCACCATCATCATCACCATCATCATCATCATCATCATCATCATCAAAAGCCATCGTAATCAGTATCATCTATTCATGTGCAATAAAGCAAACTCATGAATAAAAGTTCCTGAAAATTCTCACGCATTAATAAGTGAAATAAAATGTTAAACTTTTAAGTTTCGTTTTCATCGTTCATGGCTGCAGATTTTTCTGTGCTCCTGCGAAAGTCCTTGCTATGCTTTTGTTCGTGTGTCAAAGTTTTAACATCAAAAACGCATACATTTAAATCAAATTATAACTCAAGGTCGCCAATAAATCAACTGCTTGACAATGCATGATTTTAAACCAGTTGATCTGAAATTTTATCAAAGTAGCTCTACTCTAACTGGTTAAAAACTATAACAAATAAATCAACGACAGTTTTGAAGACACGCTACTAAGCCAAGAAAACAACCACCATTAGATTTAAATAATAGGTTGACATCAATTTTTACGTTTAATTATTCTGAATTTTTGAGACCTCTAGCTAGCCCACACAGACATCAAACAAGTTAAAAACTAGCTAGAAGAATGCAAAAAATTAACCTAAGAACTGATCGAATGAATATTGAATATTTAATTATGATATGCTTTTGTTACAACAATGAAAATAGTAATAATAACAATAATATTAATGAATTTATTTTTTATCAGCACGAGCTATCATCTCTGACCAGCGTCTGGTACAATGACGCAGACGTCTTCCTCCTCTGTTTCGACGTTACAGATCCGCATTCTTTCGAAAACGTCTCCACGAAATGGCTACCGGAGATCAAAAAGTTCTGTCCGGACTCTCCGATCGTCCTAGCCGGCTTGAAATCAGATAAGAGGAGTTCACTCTTACACGACGTTCCTCAACAAGCCGGAAACGATCTGGCCAGTCATATTACTCGCTGTGTTGGCTTTTACGAATGCTCATCGGCCGAGTCGAAGCACCAGATAAAAGAAGTTTTCGATCTTGCCATATTCGCTGCCCTCGATCACCACGGATTCGTCAAGAAGAGGCGAGGCCTGTCCAGCTTTCGCTGCAAAAAATACAAATGCAAATCAGAATTGTGGTCCAATCAGCAACAGCAGTCACAACAGAAGCAAGACTCGTTGATAAATAATAATTTTCATTCTGTTTGCCACAAAAGTAAAAAATCTTTCGCGTTTAAGAACTTTTTTTCTTGTTTCAGCGGCAGTTGAAAATCGAATTAAATTATTTTCGTGCGACAATTATTTTGACTGAATTCGTTCACCCTTGATGGAACATCACATAAAAACAAACTTCATCGCTGTGATTGGATCGAACTGAAATGTTACGTAGACGTCATTAGAAGCAAAGACCAATCAGAAAGATTGTTTTAATTTGAATGTTGTTGGTTATTATTTTTTTAAGCATCTACAATGTTTTTTTACTTAATTGTTTTTTCCGTTATTTGCGGCACATCTAGCACTGGCGTGGCTTTTTATAAGAAAAAATTAAAAAATCTTTTTTGTGGTTTCCATTCAACCATGATTGTTTTGATTTTAATATTGAAACAAATGACTTGCAACAACGCCTAATTCTATTAATTCAAGTTTTTCCTGACATACCATCAGCACTTTTGTTCACAATCAGAATATTAGCAAAAGCTATCAAAATGGTCTCCTAGCAAAATTTGAGAAAAACTATCTCTTATTATTTAGATCTTTTACAAGCTGCTGGAATTTATTTGTATCTAAATGTAGAAATTGGTCAGATTCATTCAGGAAATATCACCATCCTCAAAAAAAAGTTTGCACACCAAAAAATATCGTCACTTTCGCAACTCTCGCAAAAACAGCTATAAAATTATTAAACGGCGGCTAAAACAACAATCGAAGGATCGAAGTGTTAGCTAACACACCACAGTTTGTTTTGATGAAGAAAAGAAAGTTGTTAATAATTTTTGACAATATTTATAGTGGCGTAAATCCTAAAGGACGTCAAGGCCACTGAAGGGTTCTTTGCATAGGCAGCCATTTATAGGCGCCTACCCCTTTAGCAATGCGAGTGAACTCCTTGCTTAAGGGAGTTACGATGGTGACGCCGGTGAGGCTTGAACTGCCGACCTAATGATCGACAGGCGAACGCTCAACCGCTCTGCCACCAGCGCCTCTAAGAAGGTTCACCCGTTTTAAGAAGAGATCGCTGGTGGCAGAGCGGTTGAGCGTTCGCCTGACTTCCTACTCCGGGGGGCCAAAAATCCTTTTCAGGCCAAAAGTTCCTATGTACGACCATCAAAAGTAATTGCGTAATAAAATTCAAATTTAGTTTACGTAACAACGTTTGAAGTCTTCAAGCAGCTTTTATCCAGTTTAAGCAAATCTATTTTAGGTTTTATGGGCTAAAAAAAAGTTAGGAAAGAATGGAAAAGAGAAAATAAGCGCGAGCGGGAAAGGGAAAAGGAAAGCAAGCATGACCGCGAACGGGAAAGCGACCGGGAACGGGAAAGCAACCGGAAACGAGATAAAAACGATAACAAAACCTCTGAGAATCCCGAACTCGGGTAACCCTGCTAGTTAATAAATAAATAATTAGAAAAAATGAATATTTATATATATCTTTTTTTGTTTCTCATTATTCATTTATTAACTAAATAAATAATGAATTTTAAGTCGTCAGGCGGACGAGGCATTGCAACTATAGAAACCGTTATCAGGGAAAGCGCAGCTATATAAATTTTTAACGGGCTAAATAAACGGGCGCCCTCGGCGTCCAAGAACAACCTAGTATACAGTCAAACGCCATTAGCAAATACCCCCAAGAGAACGAACTATCCGTATTTACTAACCGAGTGTATATACATTCTGGCTGGGACCAAGCGTATTTACTAACCGAGTGTATATACATTCTGGCTGGGACCAAGCGTATTTACAAACCGGGGGTATTTAATAACCAGGGTATTTACTATCGAGGTTTGACTGTATTAATATTTGTATCTTTACAACACATTTGGAACAGTCTATCAAACAAGTTCCAGACAAATGGGACGTGACCAATTCACCGACCCACTGAATCTGACTCTTCGGCAACACAATGAACGGTTTTATTCAACTCTACCTAATAAATAAAGACTATTAAAACAGTTTATTATCAAATTAAAAACTTCTTAACAAAATTCAGAAGAACATCACATCCAACAGTTACGATATGCCCCTTCTTCAAGATGTTACAGTTCATTTAACGTGAAAAATGTTGTATTATTATTATTATTATTATTATTATTATTATTATTATTATTATTATTATTATTATTATTATTATTATTATTATTATTATTATTATTATTATTATTATTATTATTATTATTATTATTATTATTATTATTATTATTATTATTATTATTATTATTATTATTATTATTATTATTATTATTATTATTATTATTATTATTATTATTATTATTATTATTATTATTATTAAAATGCCTTCCAATTGCTACCATAACCTTCACTCCCATCTTTGCTTGTATTAAACAATTCTATGTAGTGATGTTCTGAAATGAAAAAAAATCTTGTAACCCAGTTTTGAAATAATTTTTTTGAAATAAAATTCAACTACAATAAAACATCAATGACTTAAACCAAATTAAAAAAAGTATTAACTCATGACAACTCTATGTTTCTTCATTGATTGTTCTACTTCATTTTTTTTAGAAATCAACATCAGCTTCACCAGTCAGACGGCCATCAAAACCTCTTTCCATCTCGACTCATGAAGGTACCAACGGAAATATAGTTCCCGCTCGCTCACCAGCTCCGCTCGGCTCATTTTGTGACGGATTTCAAATTTTCTTTCTCTATATTTGATTCCCCTTGACTCTCAAGGTTGTGTGAAAATTTCATTACGATCGGATGAATGGTGTAGCAATGCATAAATAACATACATATATACATACATACATACATACATTAGAGAGTGACACGGTAATACCGACCGCGGTAAATACCGCGGTTACCGCGGTTATACCGCGGTAACGGGAACAAATTACAATGATTTCACCATTGCCGTGCGGTAACGGGGAAAAATGAGGGGAAAATATGCGGTTATGGGGAAAATGTTGACGGTAATTCCGCGGGAACGGTAATGAAGTTTTAAACTAATTTTTAAAAATTCAAAAAAAATTTTTTAATTTATTTTGTTCTTTGTTTTATCGTCTTTGTACTTTGTTTAGATAATTCTACTGGACTATCTTTCTTTTTGTATTTCATTTCGGTTGAATGTCTTGGTCTTGAATCGGTTTAATTTCAATAGTACATTTTCGCTTGTAGTTTTAAATAACATGGAAATGGGAAAATGCGACATCGAAAAATTAATTTCAATTAAAAGTGAACGCTTGCGATTCGAAAAATGTCAAGGCACTCATGGATTGAAGAACTAATATTTTTTACTTTCTTATTTCATTTAAAACATAACTATCTTTTTGCAATTTTTGTTAATAATTAACTTCAAAATAAACTTGCATAAAAATTTAAAATGCGGGGACAATGAGGGTTTGGGAATGATAGCTGCGGGGATGGGTAGGGGATGGGGACAGATATTGAGGGGATGGGGACATGGGGCGAGGGGACAGTGAGGGGACGGGAAGAGAGTTTTCTTTGCGGGGAGGGGATGGGGAAGAAATGTTGTCCCCGTGTCACTCTCTAACATACATACATACAAACATTCATTTATATATATATATATAGATATATATACCTTTGGACAGATTGGCTCGTTTTCATTTTTTATGAACCTGACTAGCATGTTTAATTTGCCTGATGGGTTCATATCTATCTGATATAAAAAAAAAATAAAATTATATATATATACTAGCAGTGCCCGTAGCGGCTTCGCTCGCATGAAATTAGAGAGTTTGAACCGTGCATCCATAGTAGAGATAATTTTTTTAGGTCTCGGCTCGGCCCGTCGACAAATTAGCCCAGCCCGTTTTAAAAACCCAAACTCCTGGCCCGGCACAGCCCGTCTGAATTAGGCCCGGTCCATTTTTACAGGCCTAGAAGTTCTATATACTTGATGAAAAACTTCGGCCCGTCCCACCTTGACCTCAGGTTTGGCCCGGCCAAACTGAAGACCCTAAAATCACTAAAATATCTATATACTTAGCGAAAAGCCTCGGCCCGTCCCACTTTGATTTAAGGTTTGGCCTGGCCCGTGTGAAGACTCTAAAATAACGGCTTGGCCCGGCCGATGATATATATATATATATATATATATATATATATATATATATATATATATATATATATATATATATATATATATATATATATATATATATATATATATAATTATACCTTTGGACAAACAGAAATGAAGACAGAAAGAGAGAAAGTCAGACAAAAAAGCAAGTTAAGAAAAACGTGGTAATTAAAACACATTTTAAAAATTAAATTTCTTGAATAAAAATAAACTTTATACCTAAAATATACACTCTTGCAATAAATTCAAGGGTAAATCCAGGGGATTGAAGTGTGTATCCCACCACCAGAGTCTCAATTAATTTATTTTTGTAGAATACCGGATTTTGGAAAATGTAAAAATGTTGAAAAATACCTATGACAACCGCTGGTCATCAGCTTTGGAAAAAATGACTTTTTGAAAAAAATATCTCTAAATACCCCCACTCGGTCATCAGGTTTTTCGGGAGCAGAAAGTGTGCAACTTTTTGTAAGTGACGTACCAGCGTCCACCCCACCAGGAATTTCTATATCTGCCACTGAATGAATTATACCTTTTCGGTGGCTTATAATTTATTTATTTATTCTCAAACAGAAGGGCCTATCGGCCTCTAATACCGCTCGGACAGTACAAACGAAACAAAAAAATCCAATAAACGAAATATGTACACATACTCAGTTGCAAATCGTAAATTGTTAAGATGTTAGAGACATACAATAGCAAGGTATGCTCGCGTATAACATATTGAATAAGATATTAAGTTTTGTAAATATTTAAATTTTGCATTTATGGAACGGTTAAACCTGACAAATTGTTGTTCTTAACGCTTATACATAATGCCGTGGAGTTGAAACTTCCACCGCAATCTTCAAAATCCCTCTAAATACCTCCAAAAATCTGTTCATTTGACATCCAGATCTACTAATGCTTCATGAAAAATTCAAAGTCTTGAAAACTTAGATAAATCCATCTAAGCTTGATAGCTTCTGAACCGACTGTAGTTTGATGATCCAACAACATCCTGAGGCAAAGAATTCCATGCTGAGACCACGCGTCCAGTTATGAAAAACCTGGCATCGTCAGTTCTATATTGACCTGGCATTAGTTTGTAGCTATGGCCCCTTGTTTTTTCATAATTTGCTCGTTTAAATTGTCCAACCAGGCTATAATCCACCATTCCATTTAAAGATCTGTAGCAGAAACAAAAGTCTGCGATAAGTCTGCGCTCTTCTAGAGTTTTCAATCCCAAAAAGCTGAGACGGGTCGAGTATGGTAGATGGCTGATATTTGGAACCATTCGGGTGAATCTTTTCTGAACCTTCTCCAGGCCGTCGATTAGGTACTTGTGCCGAGGGCTCCAAACTGGAGAGCAGTATTCGAGCAATGGTCGCGCGTATGTAGTGAATGCTTTTTTCATCAGATACGGATCTTTAGACAGGAGGCATAGTTTTATTAATCTGAGTTTCACCGACGCTGAGTGGATAATGTTCTCAATGTGTTTTTTGAAATTAAGGTTTTTATCAATTAGTACACCCAGATCCTTGCTTGCTCGGTCGGTTCAAGCTCGTATGTCCCAATTCGATATCTAGGTATTTCGAAGCCTTTGTCGTTTCTTCGCCTGTGAATGGGCCATACAAAACACTTTGATAGTGCCAGATTCAGTTGCCATGTTTCACTCCAGAGAACTAGTTCATCAATTGCTCTCTGTATTTCTGGAGCCGAAGAAGATGTGGGCTGAGTTGCTGAGTAAATTTTTATGTCGTCTGCAAACATCTTGACAGAGACCGGTCCAAAAGCATCACCATCCGTAATATCGTTAATAAAAATTAAAAAGAGTATGGGGCCCAGGACACTTCCTTGAGGAACACCACTGGTAACATCTCTCGGAGCAGATAAGCACTCACCAATTCGAACAAGCTGTTTTCGGGCACTCAAAAAATCCAAGATCCATGCCAACAAATCACCTGATATTCCGTAGCTAATGAGTTTAGTCTTCAACTTTGGGTGGGAGACCGAGTCGAAAGCCTTTTGAAAATCAAAATAAACAATGTCCACTCGACTACTATCCAGTAACCCCATAATCCAGTCATGTACACACTCCAGAAGGTTCGTACAAGTTGATTTCTGTCTCAGGAAACCGTGCTGATGTGGAGAAATAAGACCATGAGTAGAGAGGTGGGCCAAGATGCTTTTGCTAACAATCTTTTCCATAACGCGGCAGCATGTACACGTGAGAGAGATTGGTCTGTAGTTTGAGACAACACTTGTAGGTCCTTTTTTGTGAATTGGTGTGATTTATGCAGTTCTCCATATTTCAGGCAATCTTCGTGTTTTGAGAGACATTTCAAAAATATGACAGAGTGGAATAGTCAAGTTTTGGGCGCAGCGTTTAAGCAATATATTTGGTATACCATCTGAGCCACAAGATTTTGTCATTCGAAGACTTCTGAGGGTTGAAAAAATAACATCAGGAGTGAACGTAACTTCTTCCAGGAGATTGGGAGACCTCTGCACCAGAGGTGAATTACTTCCATCGTCTTTTGTAAAAACGGTTGCAAAATAGTCGTTGAAGACATTTGACATTTTAGCCGGATCTGTAACAATCGTGCCATCACTTGTTTCTATCCCAGTAATTTTAGAATTCAAGGAGAGTTTGTTGTGAATATATTTGTAGAAAGCACCAACGTTACCAGATAAAACAAGACCTTTCTCAATGTCATATTGTTCTTTTTTTACTACTTTAGTACATAATTTTGAAAACTCCATGTATTTGATTTTATCTTTATTCTCTTTAGTATGCTTCCAGATTTTCCAGAAGAATAATTTGGATTTATATAGACGTTTTATTCTATTGGAGATTTTCCTTGGTCGTCCTTGTGAGCTCAATACAGTACGAACTGGAACGAAGGTTTGTATCACATAACTCATACACTGCTGAAGGGCATTCCAGCAGTTTTCTACGTCGAAACAATATTGGAAGATGTCGTCCCATTTCACAAGTTTCAGAAAGTTGTTTATTGCTGCAAAGTTTGCTTTATCAAACATATATGAGTTTCGAACATCGTTTTTGTCTCTTGGATCTGTATCATTTAAATGAAGAATCATTACATTGTGGTCACTGGTAGCGATCTGGCATTTAAACTCCACATTTGAGATCAACATTGAGTCCCCAGAGAGCACCAAATCTAGAATGTTGTTTCCTCGAGTCGGCTCTTGAATGAATAAACTGTTGAAGTCCAAATTCATTTACAAATTCCATGAACACTAATAGCCAAGTTTCAGTAATACAAAACATATCTGGTCTGCAGTCTTCTAGAAAAAAACAAAAATCTTCAATCTTGTTAGATATACTTCTGAGGTTTGTGAAAGCTAGGGTGCTACCGTTACTTCCGAAAAAGTTGACCCTCGCCACTTAACCCAGCCGGGGCAGGAGGATGACCATCAGTAACTTTTCTTCTTTTGCATCTCTTTTTGTAGTTGAGTTCAGCCTGTTGTCAGGTCTCTGTTCATGAAGATTTTTCGTACATCCTCATTCTTGGACGAGCGCAAGATCCGAGACGACATCAGTAGTTCTTCAGCTGCCGCAGGGTTTTCTAGAGTAACACATATTTTTGCTCTGGGATTTCTAAGGTCTTTTCCTAACCGCCTTGTCGCGACAATCCTGGGCACCACAGCAAGGTTGTTTTTACAGAGGTCTACCACACAATCTGCATCTGATTTTTTCTCATCATATTTCAAACCAGAAATGACAATGTTATTTGCTCTTCGCTTTTTGTCATTGTTTTCTTGTTCCAACCTCCAGAGAGTGGTTGTCAGTACTTCGGCAATACTAGTTGGATTGCCTAATAGATTTCGCTCGTCAGTCACTAATTTAGAAGACTCAGTCCCAGACTCCAAAGCACCCAATCTTATAGAAATGTCCTCGAGTTTGGTCGACATTTCTTTTAACGAGTCAGTTGTTGTTTTGGCTATTCTATCAAGAAGAGCCTCATAGTTTTTATTCATGGTCTCCAGTAAGCGCGTCATATTGTCGCTCATTCCGTCGACGATACGGCTGAGAACTACTTCTAGACTTTCGAGAGTTATAGCTTTCGACATATCTTGTTTAGACTATTAATTAATCAATGTTTAAACACAAAATCGACAAAACCTCAAAGTTTTAGACGCGAAACAACAAGTTAATAGCGAGAGCAAGTACCGAGTTGTTTACAAAGATAAAGAGTAAAAAAAATTCATTGACCATAAAATAGTTTAGCAAGATTAAATAAAAATTTCTGGGTTACCAAATGAGCTGTCATTAAATTATTATGCTTGAACAGGCGCGGTCCCAGCATTGGGAATGCTGGGGATGCATCCCCCTCCACCAGCCTACATGCTCAATTTTTTTCAATGGATAAATAAAGTTAAACGTACTACCAAACAACCTTGCCCAAAATAGTACATAGATACTCTTATAATATATGAAGAAATCTGTTTGCATCAGCAATGAGCACTTAATATCTCGTCACTATACCTAAATAAGTAAGATATGCTTGGCCAACTGAAGGCGATTATGTACTGCCAGCTAGCAGCTCAAAATGAGGATATCCAGCTAAGGCGATTTTCTTTCAATTTTCAGTAATTTTAGGGGTTTCTATTCTTTGTTGTTTTCTGGCGTTGTTTAAAAAAAAAAGTTCATGCGAGCTTAGAACACTAGTTTTTCCATATACCTACACTCGATACTGCGAGTGTGAATAAAGGGTGTATTTGGTTATAAGATTTAGAACGCGGATTGAAAAATGGATTCAAAAAAATGCACATTATGTCTTGTGATTTACTATAACGCGGATTGTATATAACATGAATTTGGCATTGGACCCGAAAATACGTGTAAAATCGAAAAGGGAAAATATACACTATTTTCTGTGAAGTCTAAAGGTGGTAAAGTACTTAGTCATATATTTTATAAATCAATATTTGTTTCACTAAGTTAACCGCACAAATTCTAATTATTGTTTTGAAGATGTCAAGCAAAGATCTTGAACCCCCGGCAAAAAATGCGTGGCAGCAGCAACAATAAGATCCTTAAGATTACGTCAGTTTTTAAAACCGGCACTCCCTGAGCATTCATAATGTGAATGTTCTTGCCAAACTTCAAGTCCCGAATAACAAAATTGTTATTTATCTACTCGTTTTACAAAAATCACGACAAATGCACTGTCACGCCCGCGTAAACGCAGGTGCGTGCCTGGATCTAACTTTGGGATTTCCGGCGCAGGCGGTGCATCGGGTATTGCACAACGTTGCGTGTTTGGATTGTTGCGCGAATATTTGAACGTTTAAGCCTGTAGCCTGTAGCCTGGAGGGCTTGTATTTATAAGGCTGTCGCGAACTACTTCGGTCCCTTCTTCTTGTTCCTGCTTCTTGTTCGCCATTGTTCGCCATTGCTTGATCGAAGTTGAAACTGTTTTTTGTATCTGTCGCGTCGTTTGATAAAGTTTTCGAACTGTACTCGTTAATAAAACATCTAATACTGTTAAAGAGTGTCTTAAACTTTATTTAGACTCAAATTTTCTCCAGCAATATCGACGACTTCGCAAAGGCGGAATCGTCACATTGCATTTTTGGTGGCAGCGGTGGGATAGTCAGTCGATACATCGATCAGAGTCGTCCTGGGGTGGTGGAGTTCATCCAGTTGACGAAGTTCTACCGAGTTTGAAGATCGACGATTGACGATTCAGGTTGGAGAAAGAGTCCAGGCGGAGTTCAGACCGTTGAGTTCGACCACGTGGCGACATCCATTTCGCAAGGAGGGCCGATCCACATCTCAGGTTAGAGGTTTTATCGTTGCCGGATTGCCCAGTTAGGTTTTTCCTTCTTTTTCTGTGTAGTAGGTTTCATAAATATGATTAGAACCCCTACGGTTGGAGAGTCAGTTGCGCTGGATAGTCCTACAGGGATCCTTAGCGAGGAGCACTATCAATTTGTTGATGATAGTCGGCGTCCACGTAGAGTTAGTGAAGATACTAACGTTAGCAAAAATTTCTAAGTCAGAAATAGCTGAGCGTAAATTAGCATTGCGCGAAGCAGAATTGGCGGCAAAAGAAGCTAAGTTAGAACAGGAGCGTAGACTCGCTGAAGCTAGGTTAGATGAAGATAGGGCAAATCGCAGACTTGCTGAAGCTAAATTAGAACAGGAGAGCAGACTCGCTGAAGCTAAATTAGAACAGGAGCGTAGGCTCGCTGACGCTAGGTTAGATGAGGATAGGGCAACCCGCAGACTTGCTGAAGCTAAACTAGAGCTGGAACGTGAAAGGATTCAGGACCACAATAGTCTTGAGGTTTCCTTAGCCGTTCGCTCTAGTCGCTTTCAGAATGCCATGAAGGGTATAATGGCAGAGTTTCCCTCAGATCCTGCTGCAATACCGGGGTATTTTCAGTATCTAGAGAATCAGTTTGCATCATACCAAGTTGATGATGATGTAAAACCCAAAATATTACAGGCCCATTTGAATAATAGAGCTCGATCAATCTTGAGTCGATTGACCGTTGCTCAGTTAGGTGACTATGAGGAATTAAAGCAAATTTTATTGCAGGAATTTCGGGTCACTCCCAGTCTTTTAAGGGAGAGGTTTTATGCTGTAAAAAGGAGACCTGGTGAGACTTATTCACAGGTAGCTTCTGAATTACACACAGCGTTATCGTATTATATTAAAAGTAGGAATATTGATGAGAATTTCCATCAATTAGTTAGTTTGATGTGTGCCGATAGGTTGAAACAACTAATGTCTCCCAGTTGTGCAGATTTTATTTTAACTCAGGAAAGGGATGATTGGTTAACTCACCTAGAGCTTTCACGCGTTGCGGATAGCTACATGGCCACACACGAGCATGAGACTAGACCGCCCCGATTCAACAACCCAAAACCAACAGATAAAGGGTCAGGGTCTCCCATTCCTAATAGAATGACTAAAATATCCATTGATCCTAATATGGATAAGGATAAAAAGTATGGTTTATGCTTTAAATGCCATAAGAAGGGTCATTCGTTCAAGGAATGTCCTCTACACAAATTCCCTTCCTCAAATTTACCTAATCCCAGAATTAATTGTTGTCAAACAGAAAATTCCTTTAATTGTCTCGGTGATAGGAAAACATTGGTTGATGATAAAAATTTGTCCTCTCAGTCAAAAAATTCCTTTAATTGTCTCGGTGATAGGAAAACATTGGTTGATGATAAAAATTTGTCCTCTCATTCAGAAAATTCCTTTAGAGGTCTCGTTGATAGGAAAATATTGTTTGATGGTCAAAAATCTTTTCCCTGTCCCGAAGCATGTCCCATTATAGATGTTGATGATTATCACATTAGGTCTTATGAGAATGTATTTATCGATCAATTACCATCTATTCCAGCTTTGATTGATGGTGGTGCAGAGGTGTGTTGCATTAGAGAAGATTTAATTAAATCTCTTCATAGGGTACCACATAAATTTATAAAATTATCCGGCCTTAAAGGTCAACCAGAAATTGTAGGTTGTGTTAGATTAGTTGTTCGACCAGATCTTGTGGGTGATGACGTTGTGAACCTAGCACCCAAGGTTCGTGCATGGTTTGCTGTCGTCCCAAATCTTAATGAGCAAATTATTATCACTCCCTCCGTAAGCAACTTATTAAAAACGATATCATTGTACGATACCGTTGCATACCCTATTAAGAACAAACACAATGCACATGACTCTGATGTGAATGTTCCCAGTCTTGAAATAACTAATTCACAATATTTTGTTTTAGATGAACCTCGTAATGATGAGCATAGTCCAGATGTTGCATTAATTCTAGGTGAAGGTGTTTCTCGCGCTGCTGACGCTAGGAAAGTTGATTCACAGACCGATGCTGGTCAGAACATAGGTGTTTCTGTAAGTTCGGGTGATGATATTTGTCCAGGTGCTGATGCTAGGAAAGTTGATTCTCAGGCCGATACTTGTCAGGACATAGGTGCTTCTGTGGTTTCGGGTGATGATATTGGTCCAGGTGCTGATGCTAGGAAAGTTGATTCACAGACCGATACTTGTCAGGGCATAGGTGCTTCTGTAGTTTCGGGTGATGATATTTGTCCAGGTGCTGATGCTAGGAAAGTTGATTCACAGACCGATACTTGTCAGGGCATAGGTGTTTCTGTAGTTGCGGGTGATGATATTTGTCCAGGTGCTGATGCAGGCGGAAGTGATTCACGAACCGACGCTCGATTTACAACCATTAACGATGATTGTCAGGGGGTAGACGATAGTAATGATCCCGATGCGTTTGCTAAAGAGCAACATGATTGTCCTTCACTGAAGTCCTTCTGGTTGCTAGGTATAGATAAGCGTAAAAACTTTTATATCGACCGGGGACTTTTGTTTCACAAGGAGAATCAGTGGGGTCATTCCATAAAACAGTTGTGTTTGCCCAGGAGTCGTATACTTGCAGTGTTACAGATGGGGCATGATGCTCCCTATTCGGGGCACATGGCTGCCAAGAGTACACGGCAGCGTATTCGACTCAGCTTTTGGTTTCCCGATATGGAGAAACAAGTCCAAACCTATTGTGAGTCGTGCCCCGTGTGCCAGTTAAGGGCACCTGTTAGAAAAAGAGACCGAGTCCCCATAACTCCCATTCCAAGGGGAGATGAACTACCATTTAATCATTTAGTTATGGATTGCATAGGGCCCATAATTCCAGCGGGTGATAGTGTGACTGTCCGACCCAAGTACAATTATGCCCTGGTTGTTGTCGATTTGTTCTCCAGATGGCCGATGGCTTATCCATTAAGGTCATTAGATGCTAAATCTGTATGTGAGATCCTTATTCAGATCTTTATGACGTTTTCCATACCACGAATAATTAGTTCCGATTGTGGTACGAATTTCAAAAATCAGTTAACGACGACTTTTCTTAAATGTTTGGGGTGCAGTCCTAGGTTTAACACCCCAGGGCATCCTGAAGCATCCGGGTTAGTGGAGAGGTGTAACCAGAGTCTTAAGAACATGATTTTTAAATTGGTTGAGGCACATCCTAAGGAGTGGTTTAAGGTTCTTCCTTTTGTAGTATGGAGTTTACGTGAGAAACCGTCATCTACAACTCATATTGCTCCTTATACATTAGTGTATGGTACTTTACCGCGAGGACCACTTGCTATCCTCAGAGATCCTTGGAATAGTGTAAAGGGAGTACCTTGGTATTTAGGTACAAAACCACCTGACTATTGGGGGAAGCAAAAGCAAAATCTCAGAATAGCCGTGAGATTTGGTGGAATTGCAGGTGATCATATTGGCAAATACTATTGTTGGGGTATGAATCGCCGGTGCGACATCGTGCTTTTGTTGATTCCCGTGGGGGGTCCAATGATTTGTGCTTCAAAGGGACCTAGGGGAGACTATTTTCCAGTCCCCGATATCCCAACTCTGCTACAGATGGTAGGTAGAGCACAATTCCTAAGCTGTTGGCAAATTTCTATGAAGTTACTATACTTTCTTACGAGTAAGATTTACTCGAGTTATGCAGAATTGTTGACTATGGTTTGGAGTTGGTCAGCAATGCTTTGCTGAGCGCGACTTCCTTCTCAGAACCATTTGGTGTTTTGTGTTGTATTATCATTATTATATTTAGTAACTGATTTCCTGTCTCGATTAAATTAGGTTTGGAGTAGCTGTGGCTACAATTAGGTTTATTTATCCTAGGGTGTATAATCTTTGGTTAAATATTTCATTGTTATCAGAAATTGGTGTTAGTTATATGGGTAGCTTTGTAATGTTCTTTGGTTAATTTCTTTCTCTGGGCGATCTTGGTTAACGATAAAGTGGATCGGTCGCAAGTTTTTATTTGCAGGTCTCCAGGAAGAAGAGCGCGTCACTGAACAAAGAGCTGCAGGACGTCTCCTTTGTCCTTGCTCGGAAGGTTCTTCGACCACGTCTTTCTTTCGCGTGTGGCTCATCGTCACGACTGTTCTGGATTTGCAGGTTCCCAGACGAGCACCAGGAAACCCGACGACGAAGGAAACCATTCAGTCAACCGGATCCACACTCAGCCAACCGGATCGACCCAGATCAAAGAATGAAGATATGGCCGATAACGAGAAGGATCGTTACCGACTTTAGGGGGGGAGGTATGTCACGCCCGCGTAAACGCAGGTGCGTGCCTGGATCTAACTTTGGGATTTCCGGCGCAGGCGGTGCATCGGGTATTGCACAACGTTGCGTGTTTGGATTGTTGCGCGAATATTTGAACGTTTAAGCCTGTAGCCTGTAGCCTGGAGGGCTTGTATTTATAAGGCTGTCGCGAACTACTTCGGTCCCTTCTTCTTGTTCCTGCTTCTTGTTCGCCATTGTTCGCCATTGCTTGATCGAAGTTGAAACTGTTTTTTGTATCTGTCGCGTCGTTTGATAAAGTTTTCGAACTGTACTCGTTAATAAAACATCTAATACTGTTAAAGAGTGTCTTAAACTTTATTTAGACTCAAATTTTCTCCAGCAATATCGACGACTTCGCAAAGGCGGAATCGTCACATGCACCAAAATGCTTTGTCAACGTTCTAAATTTATTGCGCATAGCAGATACAATGACATTGACTTCCTGGTCAGCTCAGCGTTATTTCAGCGCCGTGAAAACTCTGAAATCGAACTTGCCCTTTAATACTCTAAATTAAACGACAAAAGTCTCAACTAGTTAACCTTTATGTACATACACAAGGAACACAAAATTTTTATAGAAAACGTTTTAAAACATTTTTCTTTAACCCATTAATGGTCACTACTATACGAAAATACTAAAAATGACGTTGCGTTTTTGCAACTGTAACCGTTAATGGGTTAACAAATAGAAAACTGGATTTTTTATGACATTTTATTATTTTCATTTTGATTGTTTGACTTGGAATATTAATAATAATATATCACAGCATGTTATTAAAGTTTCCATTAGATTTATGCTTTTTAATATGGTTCTGCTTAACTCTATAAGACTCCCAATTAGTCCCAATCAACAATAAAGTTATCCTCCCTCTCCACTAGAAAATCCTGGGACCGCGCCTGTGCATAAATTATTTGTAAGTGAAGATAGTCGAATTTGAATGTTTTTACAATAGTTACATTTATTCGTGTTAAAGTTGGACAAATATTTTTTTTTAATTTTTATACCACTCTTTTTGCTTCAATAATATAATGTTTGACTTATATACCATGATAGCTAATTCAACAAACTACTTATAAGTACTTATATAAAATACATTTATCGCAAAAATACGTTCCAAAGCAAAAAAAAAACATCTTTAATTTAAGACTAACAGAAACACTGTTCCATTCGTTTTCATTATTGCAGCAGCTGGCCAAGATGTGAACTCCTACCATGACATCAGCTACCTGTGACTTTGAATGGATATTGCGTAAAGTTATATAGACAAGCCTTCGATCATACAAATGAGAGTCAAAAAAAGCATTCCAATCTAATCTCATGGTTCGGCGATTCTGTTCAAACGTCAGACAACCATCAGCTAAAAAGCCAAAAAAACTAAAACAAATTCAGATAAAAAATAAATCTTTAATCTAAAATAAATTCTTAAGTCTTTAATTAACTAAAACATTCTTTTAAACATCATTAATTGTTAATCTTTCTTTTGAAATTTAAACCGCAGATTGACTAAAGTAAATTTTGTTTGCAATATTTGATAGGCGAGAGATTTGCCTGTGCTGTTTAAAAATAAAAAAAAAATCAAACCCGCTTCTTTGGCTTCTTTGATTTTAACTTCTATGAATGTTGTCTCTTGTGAATTGCCTGCAAGTTCCAGGCCCAATAGTTTTATCCTAACAAATCCTGCCATTTTTTTCTTTTTTCAAAATCTTCTAATAAAAAATCACAAACTTTTATACGGGGGTAATAAAACGTGAAATAATGATAAGGCCAAGTACGTTATTTCTAGCATCTACATATTGTAGTATTACAGGCCCACTGAATTAAATTACCAAAATGGTTAATCATAAATCATATGTTAGCTTCCCTTAATGAACATTTAACCACAATGTATGTAATGAACATTCAGATACTCCAATTCGGGCTAAAGTCTTCTACTTCCTGTTATTTCAGAATAACAGACGACGCGGTGGCAGCTATAAATAGTTTTTAAATTTGGTTTGAAACAATGTAGCGCTCAACAGCGTTTTCACCACTTTAGTTTTCAAGAAAGAATGAAGAGAGGTAGAGATAGAAAATGGTCAAATTTAATGTCGCAAACGATCAACCACCGAAACTATATAAATTACCAGACTCGTTGTCCTCGAAACTTTGGTCTTGAACTCGGTCCTAATTTCGATCTTGTGTGTTAAGGTCTCGGACTTGATCTTGGACATAGACTTAAAAATCTTGGTCTTATGTTATAACTACTTCCTCCTACTCAATCTGGATTCAGACGTTATCACTCCACAGAAACAGCTGTGGTTAAAGTTTATAACGACATTGTCCTTGCCCTTGATTCCGGATTCATAACCGGTCTCTTAATGCTTGACTTTAGTGCTGCTTTTGACTGTGTCGACCATGCCATTCTTTTTTCAATCCTTGAATTACAGTTTGGTATAACTTCTGTCGTTCTTCGGTGGTTAATCTCTTTTCTCTCTAATCGTTCTTACAAGGTTCTCGTCTTGGTGAGCAAACCCCCAAAAAGTACGATGTTTCTTTTGGTGTTCCCCAAGGTTCAATCCTTGGACCCTTCTTTTCATTCTCTACACTTCTTATATTGTCAACATCGCCTCACGACACGAAGTTCTTATTCACCTCTATGCTGATGACACCCAGCTATACATTCAACTTGCCACACAAGACATCTGCCTAGCTAAAACAAAGCTTGCAAACTGTTTTGTTGAAATTCTAAAATGGTGCTCAGCCATGCGCCTGAAGCTCAACACTTCTAAAACAGAACTCATCTGGTTTGATCGAAGGCCTCAGCCCATATCCATGAGTTCAAGCTCTATTAATATCGGTTACTGCACGATCTCGTCTTCGAATGTTGTTCGTGATCTCGGAGTGTATCTTGACCCTGGCTTGTCAATGACCCATCATATCTCCGCCATTACAAGGGCCTGCTACTTCCATCTACGCCGAATCCGTCAAGTGAAGCGCTGCCTTAACGAGCAGTGCATTCGTACCCTAGTCCAGGCTTTTGTCATCTCAAGAGTAGACTACTGCAACTCAGTGCTGACAGGTCTACCATCATCGTCCTTAAAACCCCTTACTTCTGTACTCCATGCGGCCGCTCGGCTTGTCAAAGATCTCGGTCCTCGAGGCCACATCACCCCAACTTAACGTCAACTTCATTGGCTACCTATCCCTGCTATAATAAATTTTAAAATATGCCTCTTAATGTTTAACATATTCACCGGATCTTCTCCCTCCTATCTGCCATATCTCGTTTCGCCATGCTCGTCGCTCCCTGCAAGGCGGCGTCTTCGTTCTACTAGCAGGGACGACTTCGTCTCTGTCCGGTCTCATCTCCAATTTGGAAACAGAGCTTTTTCCATCTCTGGCCCAACTTACTGGAACAGCTTGCCTGTACATATTCACCAATCTAAAGACTCTACTCAATTTAAAATTAGATTAAAATTTTATCTCTTTAGAAAGTTCTTTGATTAGGAGATATTGTCGAACTGCGCGCTTTTGCGAAAGACTTGTTTTTTATAAGGGCGCGTTATAAATTTTACTTTGTATTGTATTGTATGTGGAAATGCTACAAGTGCTTTACTTTGAAGCAGCATGTAGTGGAAACTGCTGGCTAAAAATAAAAAATGATGACAGGTTGAAAGTTTTGGGCTGGTTATTTGAAAAGATATTATGTGTACCAGCAACTTCAGCGCCAGTGGAGCAGATAATTAGCAATGGAGGTCTATTCATGAGACCAAATCGAGCTTGTTTAGTGACGTCTAGGACAAACATTGTAAGCTGACCTTGTTTTTACGAAATGAAATAAACATATAAAATAATAACAGTTCAAATTTTAAACAATTTATTAATTGTGTTATTGACTTTTTCATGCTTCAGTTTCTTAGTTGAAAAAAGTTTATTAAGACGTCTTAATTTTGAATGATTTTTACAAAGTCTTCGCCTTAAACTCGGTCTTTCTTCAATAAGTTTTTGTCTTGATCTTGCCTTGCAAATAAAAATCTTGGTTTTGATCTTGGTCTTGGGTTCAGTAGTTTTGATAACAAGCCTATAAAATACATGTCTTGGTTTTGATAAATTATCATTCCGCTATAAGCTACTAAGTGAAGTTTAACCGTCACTTGGGTAAACTAAATAAGCTGCTGGTAATTTTAACAAGTAGATATAGCCAACCAAAGTCAGTCTGATAAACTGATAACAATCAAACGTTTCAGTTGGTTACCCAGCTGGTAATGAGAAATATATATCGACTGAGGAGTCGAGTGGATAGAACTAGAACAATTGGAAACATTAATCAGTAGCTATTATGCACCGGCTTCAATTGAAGCCTTCTTATACTGGTTGGTGTCAAACAGAACAAAATCTACTTTAAGCTTGTTCTCTGGCGTGAGTAACTGCAGTTTATCCATTTTTACCAATGCTTTTATTAACTCGTCGTCTCTGTTTCTCTGTCTGTCTGTTTCTCTGTCTGTCTGTTTCTCTGTCTGTCTGTTTCTCTGTCTGTCTGTTTCTCTGTCTGTCTGTTTCTCTGTCTGTCTGTTTCTCTGTCTGTCTGTTTCTCTGTCTGTTTCAAATCTTGCAATCAATTTTTGAATCACTTCCTGATGATAGATTTTTTTCAAATTTTGCATACATGCTCAAAATAGAAGACAATGCAATATTCAATTATTAGTTTTACAATAAGTCAATTAATTTAGTTATTTCGATATTTCGATATAATTAAGATATTTCGACTTTAATATAAAATAAAAGAGTAATATAAGAAAAAATTGATTGCAAAATTTGTGTTTTAATTACATATAAGAGCATTGGTTTTAAAAATTCGTTTTTAATTTACTTGTTTTCATACAAATTCTCCGGATACAGTTGAAAACACACGTGGTTATTTAAATTTAATATAGGTATAGGGAGACTGTAGTGTCATATTTTTGATATTTTCCCAATGTTTTAAAAAGTAAGCTGATTTTATTCCATATAAGTGACTTGACTTCTGGGCTCCCCAATTGGGAGATCCTAAACACGGTCCTGTTGAAGACAAATCTTGGAAGTGAAATTAATAAACTTCCCGCTATCCAATCAAGCTTTAACTGATTAACCTGTTTTAAAATTATGTAAAATGAAATAAAAATTTTAAACAACAAATAAAAATATTTCTAAATTTTCGGTTCTGTAATCTATAATATAGTAGACCACGTCACTGCCTGTTTAATGATTCTGTAACGCTTATATATATATATATATATATATACTTACATACATACATACATATATATACATACATATATATATATACATACATATATATATATATACATACATATATATATATATATACTTACATACACACACACACGTATATATATATATATATATATATATATATATATATATATATATATATATATATATATATATATATATGTATGTATATATATACATATATATACATATATGTATATATATATATATATTATATATATATATATATATATATATATATATATATATATATATATATATATATATATATATATATATATATATATATATATATATATATATATATATATATATATATATATATATATATATATATATAGGGGAAAGTGGGGCCTCGGTAATATGGGGTACCCACCTTTTTATTATAAGAACAGCGTTATAAGAATATTTAATTAGCGATCTATGGTCGTATTGGTTATGTAACTCTGCCGCATAGCCAATAAAGCAATTTTGTTTACGAGTTTACGTAATAGATTAGAAATCATTTTTTAACGTTTTCTGTTAAGTTCCATCAACTGTGTTTCTTTACGCATAAAAGAGAGAAAAAGTAAGATATTTTCTAACAATTGTGAATTTCTATTTTTTTGGGATATACTTTAACAGTGTTTTCAATTATCAGCCGCTACTACGTTGATTTTCCAAAATTTTACAGATTTTATTCGTGGTATCCTGTTGGGTAATATGGGGTATCGGGGTTGGGTAATATGGGGTACACCCCATATTACCATATTCATGATTTCTTCACTTTTTACACGCATTTCATCATTGATCTGTTACCTTTATTTTATTATGTCATTACTTTATACTGCTTTATTATCTTTTCAGATGCCACGTAATTATGCAAAACTTACAATACGGAGCCCAGAGTCAACATCTGCAGTGACCCTCATTTAATATTTTTTAAATGTTTTTATTACTTATGTTATTGTTTTATTGATACAATATTGTTTTATAACAATTACTTTTGTTGTCTTTGTTATATTTAGGTATAATGAAAGCTGGAACATATCTAACATTCAAATACCCTATATTACCCCACCTCTAGTGGGTAATATGGGGTACTTGAATGCTACACTTTATTCAATTGTTTTCTAAAAAATGAAATCATATTTGCTTAAATGTTTCATTAACTCATAGTAATATGTCTGCTTGGTATACAGAGAAAAAAAATTAAATTTCTGCCACTATAATATGGTTTAAATTATATTTTTTTGTTAAGTACCCCATAATACCCCACTTTTCCCTATATATATATATATATATATATATATATATATATATATATATATATATATATATATATATATATATATATATATATATATATATATATATATATATATATATATATATATATATATATATATATATATATATATATGTATGGTCCAAACGCCATTGAAAGTTTTTCTAATTTTAAGAATATTATTAGAAAGGTCTATGCCAAATTCATTAAAGCAACAGCATCTGACAAGAATTTACTTAGAAATCTTTTTAAAAATCCTTAATAACTCCGTATCTTAACCCACCCCTAAACACTTTATCCTACCCTGTACCAAAAACCCTACCACAACCAGCGCCTTATAAAATTAAGGTTCGAAAATTTTTAAAAACTTCCCATTTTGTAATTATCATTTTAAGTTTCTTTACAAAAATAATATATATGTGTATAAAAAATTTTTTTATGTATGTATATTTGCAAATTTACGTATATATATATATATGTATGCATGTTTGTGCATATATATATGTTTATATATATTTTTTCTTTTATATATATTTATATATATATATAATGTATTATATATGTTTATATATATATGTATGTATGAATTATATATATGTATATATAAGTGTATATATATATATGTGTATATATACATGTGTGTATATATATATACTAGCTGGGTTACCTGGCGTTGCCCGGGGAATTTAAAGGTTTTTTATCGTTTTTCTCTCTGGCTCCCGTTTCCTTAACCGATGGCTTTCCCGTTCAAGGTCGCTTTCTCACTCCTGGTCGAATTTCTGCTCACTGTCGCATTTCTGCTCACGGTCGCTCTTACGCTATACCGCTCCAGCTTGCTCTCTTTTCCTGCTCGCTCTTTTCGCTCACAGTCGCTTTTTGTTCCTCTATTAAATTTCAGAGCCGTCCCAATGTGGCTTAGATGGGCTGTAGCGGAATGCTGTGCACAGTCATCAAAATTGATCTGTTCTCTTGTTAACACTTTTTGTCTGGATTTAAAAGATAAGTTGCTAAAAATCAAATATAAAGTTTATATTATAAAGCACCGATAGCAGAGCTGTCGTAAAGTTCGGAAGAAATGAGCTCTATGAAATCAAAACAAAGGTATCCGGCAGCACCATAGATATCTATGGGCGGCACTAAACAACACACATATTTATTTAATTTAACTAGCTGGGTTACCCGGCGTTGCCCGGGGATTTTAAAGGCTTTTTATCGTTTTCTCTCTGGCTCCCGTTTCCTTAACCGCTTGCTTTCCCGTTCCATGTCGCTTTCTCACTCCTGGTCGCATTTCTGCTCACGGTCGCTTTTCCGGCCCCGGTCTCTTTTACTTTTCCCGATCCCGGTTGCTTTTACGCTTTACCGCTCCAGCTTGCTCTTCTTTTCGCTCTTCTGTTCCTCCATTAAATTTTAGAGCCTTCCCAATGTGGCTTAGATGGGCCGTACCGGAATGCTGTGCACAAAATTGATCTGTTCTCTCGTTAACACTTTGTTCTTTGGTTTGCTCGTTTAGTTACGTCTGAACTTCCTCAATTTTAATTAGTGTTCTTTAATGTATTGGTTCCACTCTGCAAGTGTGATCTTCTGCAAAGGCTTAATATGATTGACTGAAGCTGAAAAAAAAGAATTTATTAGTTAAGGGCTGCAATAATGTTAAAATCCCCTCATATATCTCAACAGGTTATATTTATTTTAAATACTTGTAAGATTATAAATGCTTACAATAGATTTATCACACACTGTTCAACAGCTGCTTTTCGAAAAATCGCTAGTCTTAGTTTTTGAGTTGTTATTAGTTTTTAAGTGTCATGTCTACAGAAAGCATATAACGCTACATGTGGCATGTTAATAAATGTTGACCCGTGGCTTTGAAAAATGTGATATAAAACACGGATTGAAATAAAACATGAAGTAATAATAATATTAAAAACCTTCAAAGCATTAACTTAATGAATTTTCCGAGAGTTTTCTGAGATCATCAATTTGGAACAATCGAAGAGTACCACTTTTATTTAGCAAATGATGCAATTATAAATTGAACAAAACAGCAGCAGATTGATAGGCTGGCTTGAGAACTTTGTTCATGATTTTGTTGAAACACAAAAATACTGCACTTGCTTTCATTTCTTTCAAATTTCATGCACCTCATGTATCAGTGAAACTTTTACAATAAATTGGTGTTGCATGTAAGATTTTCTCTAAAATGTAATTTTCTAATTTCCTCTGAAAAGTAAAAAATACAATAAGACCGATAAATTAATTCATAATCTTATAGTCATAACTATTTGTCAATAATAATGGTTGTAATGCCATCACATAAAAAAAAACTTACCTGCCCAAAAAAATTTCTCATTTACCGATAGGCTGATAGCAAGCTCGTCGCTCAACAATATTAGATAAGGAACAATTGAAGTCAGAAGCCTTGAACGATAAATATGAACAATGAATTTAAATTTATTTTTCCAATCTGCAACTCCTTTTTGTAAAACACAAAATGTTAGAGCATAATGATAATCTTATAATAATTGATAATAATATAACATAATTAAACACGTGCAATGCAACAAACGAAACAAATTGAAAGATACACAGTAAATCATGATTTTAAAAACTAAAAACAAATTACCAAAGCCTTGCCACTTACTTTTGAATGGGAGATATGAATAATGAATTTCTAATTTGATTTAATTTTAATTTGTTAAGTCTGGAACTCTTTTTGTGAAGCACAAAATATCTCTAAATAGAAGAAATTCCACCTGCAATTTATTGATTAGTCCTGAAATCCAAAGTTATCTAGATTTAAAAAATAAGTTGCTAAAATCAAATATAAAGTTTACCGATAGCAGAGCTGTCGTATCGGAGGTTCGGAAGAGAATGAGCATGGACTTCTTAATATATATATATTAAGAAGTCCATGGAATGAGCTCTATAAAATCAAAACAAAGGTATCCGGCGGCACCATAGATATCTATGGGCGGCACTAAACAACACACATATTTATTTAATTTATTATTTATATTTAAAACCTTTAAAACTTAAGAAAAAAAATTAAAAATATTTTGTATAATCTATATATATAAAAGAACATGTCCTGACTGACTGACTGACTGACTGACTGACTGACTGACTGACTGACTGACTGACTGACTGACTGACTGACTGACTGACTGACTGACTGACAGATGACTGACTGATAATCAACGCCGAGCTCAAACGCCTCATCCTAGGAACGTGAAATTTGGAACTTATATTACTTTTATAGCGTAAACATCCGCTAAGAAAGGATTTTTGAAAATTTTGCTCCTGAGGGGAAAAAACTGGAAAACAACCTTTTTTCTAAAATTTTTTCTAAAGTTTTTTTCTGAAATTTGGTATATAGATTCTTTTTGAAAAATAAAAAGATACGTGTTTCACCATATTTTGAAAATTCGGTTTCCCGGACCTCAAATGTGGGTTGGAAAATTGAGTTATTTGGTTTTTAAAGTAGCTTCTACTCAAAAACTGTTAATGCTACAGGAGTAAAAATTAGTATTTAGTTTCTACTCCAACAATAATGAAATACGTGTTTTAGCATTTTTTGAAAATTTGGTTTCCAGGACTTCAAATGTGGGGTGGAAAATAGGGCAAATTGTCTTTTATAGTAACTGCTACTCAAAAACAGTAAATGCCACAGATGTAAAAATTATTATTTAGTTTCTTTTCTAAAAATAAAGATATACGTGTTTCACCATTTTTTACAAATTTGGTTTCCCGGACCTCAAATGTGGGTTGGAAAATTGGGTTATTTGGTTTTTAAAGCAGCTTCTACTCAAAAACTGTTAATGCTACAAAAGTAAAAATTAGTATTTAGTTTCTACTCTAAAAATAAGGATATATGTGTTTCACCATTTTTTGAAATTTTGGTTTTCAGGACCTCAAATGTGGGGTGGAAAAAAAGTTTCTTTGGTTTTTAAAGTAACTGCTACTCAAAAACTATGAATGCTACAGATGTCAAAATTAGTATTTAGTATTTACTCAAAAAATTATGATATAAGTGTTTCAACATTTTTTTAAAAATTTGGTTTCCAGGACATCAAATGTGGGGTGGAAAAAAGGGTTATTTGATTTCAAAATAACTGCTACTCACAAACTGTAAGTGCTACAAATGTAAAAATTAGTATTTTGAAGTTTTGTGCCGGTTAAAAGTAGCTAAGTTCAGTTTATCACCGGCCGGGCCAAGCCGTTATTTTAGAGTCTTCACACGGGCTAGGCCAAACCTTAAATCAAAGTGGAACGGGCCGAGGTTTTTCACCAAGTATATAGATATTTTAGTGATTTTAGGGTCTTCAGTTGGGCCGGGCCAAACCTGAAGTCAAGGTGGGACGGGCCGAAGTTTTTCATCAAGTATATAGATATTTTAGTGATTTTAGGGTCTTCAGTTGGGCCGGGCCAAACCTGAAGTCAAGGTGGGACGGGCCGAAGTTTTTCATCAAGTATATAGAACTTCTAAGCCTGTAAGAATGGGCCGGGCCTAATTCAGACGGGCTGTGCCGGGCCAGGAGTTTGGGTTTTTAAAACGGGCTGGGCTAAGTTGTCGACGGGCCGAGCCGAGACCTAAAAAATTGATCTCTACTATGGATGCACGGTTCAAACTCTCTAATTTCGTGCGAGCGAAGCCGCTACGGGCACTGCTAGTTTAACTATAAATTAATTTATTTTTATTTTGTAGAAAAAAAATTTACTACAACTTACTACCGCTGACCAAAACGTTTTTTGTCCATAAAACATCAACGGAAAAACCAATTTATTTAAAATTTTACAGGAACCACCGCTTAAATAAGATACATAAGTGTGCCAAATTGCAATTAAATCTGTTCGGCCGTTTACATTTTATTTCCGAACAAACAAACAAACAAACAAACAAACATTTTATTTTTATATATAAGATATTTATATTTAAAACCTTTAAAACTTAAAAAAAAATTTTATGTATAATTTAACTATAAATTA
>OZ022246.1:21065358-21077858 GCA_963978895.1 Erpobdella octoculata
GACCGCGAGGTTCGTGTATTTTAATCATTTTAATATTATTCTTTATTTGGCAAACATGTGGCTAATTTATGTTAATTGTTAATTCAAAAATATTCATAAATATGTTTCTTAAAGTTAGTTATAGTTAGGCAGTTAGGGTTGGTTACTAGTTACTGGGGACACAGTGGTCGACCGACCAGCAGTAGTAAGTTATATAGTTAATAGTACTATAGTATAAGTTACTGAAGGTAGTTTGTAGGTTGATGAAACAAACTTAGTGTTGAATATGCCTTATTTATGTGCTGGTCCAAAATTCAATAGTAGAAGTTACATACACATTGGTGGTGTGTAATTATTGGAAAAAAGAGCCCTAGTTATTAAAAATCAGAATTGATTAGGTTTAATAGTTACTAATAAACAACAGACGTGACATGTTGGTCTAGTGGTATAGACACCGGCTTTGAGAGTCGGAGGATCTGGGTTCGATTCCCAGTCCGGGTACGTAATTTCCTTGAGCCAGAAACTAACTCACATGAGCACACATCAACTCAGCGTTTCATCCTTTAGTGGTCGATAAATGAGTACCAACTTCGGTTGGGGTTAAAGTCCTTTGTGCACCTGTGGAGCTATCGAGTAGTATGCGGGGCTGCCAGCGGCGCCGTAAAAGAACGCACACGCCGTTAGTCTTATCTGCAAGTTGCCAACATTGTAAAGCGCCCTTAAAGTGGCTTCTGCTGCATATGGCACTATATAAATTGTCGTATAAAAAAATACTAATTATAATTTAAACAAAACTTAGTAAGGGCTTAAACTGTTGAGATTAGCTTGAATAGGTACCATGCAATTCTGGACCAGATGAGTTTCTGCTGCATTGATATAACTACAGATTAATATCAGATGAATTTTTAGTACAAATAAATTTAATAATCCACATGAAAACAACATTTAAGATTTAGATCGGCAATGGCTGCAAGTTACATGCAGTGGAGCACAGTTTTAAAAATAATTATTAGTATGTGAGCAATATCAGCCATTTTATACTGTTATCCTTAATCAGTCTGGAATTTGGATGATAAATAATTAAATAAGATATACAGAATTAGCACAAGCTCAAAAATGACAATCTATCAGAAGTCAACAGCTTTATGAGACTTACATCCTGCTATTTAGACAACCCTAAATCTGATATGAAAATGAATGTCTGTTTGTATCTATCGGTATCCAATTGAAGCACCTGTTCTGATTGAAATTTGATACACATGAGGAGCATGTTCAGGGGTGGTTTGGGTCCACTTTGCAAAAAAATCTGTTAACTTTCTAACCTTTAAATTCCCTTACGCCCCCCCAAAATAAAACTGGGCATTGCTGGGTATCCAAACTAGTATGTAATATAAGTTGTATGTCTATGAGAGATCATATTATTGATATTATTATGAACAGTGAGTTACCTAACAATACATTACGAAACATATTAAACCACTTGAGGAATTTTAGTGATTAGCAGCATTTAGATAAGTTTACATTTTTATATAAAAATAATGAAGCCATTTGCAAAGTGCTTCTTGCAAAACTCAGTCGTGCTGGTATTTTAAATGCCCCAAAGAATGGTTTAATTTCTAAATTTTAGTAACATGAGTTTATTCGAATATATCAACTTTTCTCGATATGTTAATTATATGTACACCAAGAATTCCATAATGATTTATTTATTTATTTATTATTATTTATTTATTATTATTATTTATTATTATTATTTATTTATTTTTTATTATTATTTATTTATTATTATTTATTATTATTATTTATTTATTATTATTTATAATATGTTCAGATGGACAGCCAGATAACCCGTAGAAGACATCTCGTTGACATTGTCGATGAAGATTGGCTCAAAGACACTTTGCCAAATGAAGACGTTCCCGTGCCGGAGTTGGAACTGCCCGTGCCCGAAAATGAAAACATTCATCCACTGCTACAAGAGTCTCAGCTGGAGCACGATTCCAAGTGGACAGACTTGAGGCTCAGCAAGTTTACAGAAGCGGCTCAAGGGAGTTGATTTGAAAAAAAATTAAAAAAACTTCATAATGGAACTTTATTAGGTTTTTCTGTTGTTCTGGATTGTCAAAAAGTATCTAATTTATTAGAATTAAAAATAATTCTGTAATGTTTTTTTTTTTTCAAATATTATTTGGGCAGTCTTGTTTAATGTCTTTAAAGCTTGCTTTAAAAGATACGAGTAGTTAGTATTCACCGGTTAGATTGTGCTTTTGTAGTTGGCTGGTACAGTGGTGTTCTATTTGGTGATTTTGAAGTGAAGTAATTGTTTTGCATGGAAAAATGTATTGTTTATTAGTTTACTGTTCATCTTTTGGAATCGATAATCTCGATTGTCAAATTTTAAATTAAAAAGTCAAGAAATTTGCTTGAATTGACTCAGACTCATCTTACTGTAATAAATCATTGATAATTGTTGAGGTGTCAACTATTCTGATCATTAATAATGCAACCATGTTTTTTTCCATTCAACGTGGTCGTAATTCATAATAGTCTTCAATTTTAATGCGCCACTTGCGTGCAGAGATTTGTTTGTGATTTGAATGTCCCCACTTTCTCATTAGGTCAGTGCTAGTGCTAGTGCCTTCATACTGATATCTCTTGAGGAGGGGGCATGCATGATGCAATAGTATATTGGTGTAATCGCTAAATTTTAACAAGATATTGAAAAAAGTGATGAAACTAAGAATGGGAATATTTTTATTGAGGGTTTTTTAATGAAAATCTAGTTCCAGACAAACAATATAAAAAAAATCAATTATTGGTAGTTTTATGAAGTTTTCCTTTTGGAATGTTTTTTAAATAGCATGGATTGTTTGAAAGGAAACAGAAATTATCACTGCAATATTTTCGTGGCCTGTGCACGGCTCCAATCTCTGGCAAATTTGTCTTTCTTAAATTTCACCAGCGAGTATGAAAGCTGAAGAACTTTTTTTCTAGGCTGGTGATCTGACCTTATTTGAATTATCAATTATCGCGAAAGCGAGGACGTCATTTCAACAAAACCTTGGGACAGGGGGACAACTTCTAAGGGCCCACCAATTTTTTTCTAAAAATTTTCATTGTTCCTCCAAAAAAAGCTGATGACTGGGGCTGGGGGCAGTGGCAATCTCAAGTACTTTTCCCATAAATTTTCAAAACCCTCTCTATAAAACACTCCAGGGGACCCACTAAGATATCACAAAGGGCTCACTTCATCGTCATATGGGATTCACCTCACTGACCTCACCGTAGAAGGGACCCACACAAATCTTTCGAGATTCCACTTTACACTTATGGGGGACAACTTCTACCTTTTGGGAGCACTTCCATGAATGAAATTTCGCAGAACTTTTTATGGTCGCATCGCAAATTCGTCCTAGGCGCTAAGCGAGCTTTGTTGTTTTGCAACTCGGAAATCTGGCGTCGAGTATTACATTTTTAATCAATCAATCAAAATGAATTTCTATAGCGCTTTTTAATAAATTCAAAGGCGCTCCATTTAAGCTGTTCGGATTTAGTTTAGAGTGTTGTTTAGGTTATGAATGAAACAATGTTACAATTGTTGTGTGCTAATCTTAGAAGGAATGCGGTGCAGCAGTGCAACAAATGGTTTTTCAAGCCACAGCGTTTGTAACTTTGGATTATTTGTTACCGAAATTTCTGCCGGATTGTCTGCATATTCCTATTAGTATTAGGTAATAGGAGACTATCGCGAGTAGCACAGACATTTAAATTTAAAAAAACACATAAATCAACACAAATCTTAGAGAAACGCATTGAGAACTATACCATACCTATGTAATACCTATATACCACGAAAACTCTGCTTAGCCTAATTAACTATATTATTACAAAGGTCTTGGGCTGATATTAAAACTGTTTTCAATCTTAATACGCGGTCGAGGGATATGAGTATGAGTCGTAATTGAGTTTTCATTCGCACCCCTTCCCTGCCCCATCCGCAATGAGATTAATTTTAATTTTGGGGTATACTTTTTTTTACATTTGTGGCATTCATTTTCATGTACAACCATTTAAAAAAAGTCTTTATAAGTTGAAGTAGGTGTATACCTAAAAAGGGATTGATGTTTCTATAGAAACCAGTCAGCTGTCGCTTAACATATGTGAAACAGGTGATTGCGTCCTTTAACACGTTTTTAAGTTGTGAAAATCTTTTTTTAGACCACGTCTGTTTATTTGCTTGAAAGCTCTTTTTACGAGAAACATTTTCAAATGGCAAAAAACAGCTGTTTATTGAATATTTTTATGGGTTGTTTTATTTGAAAACTTATTCCCATTCAGATTTAGACATTTTAGCTTGAATCGAACAAACTAAACATTCCCTCGATGATCTGAGACCAACTTGATTTAAAATTTGCTGAGTTTATTCGACTGAATTTATTTTTCCAAAACACAATATCTTTACAACCCAGAGCCCAGAAATAACTTAGAACAGTTTATAAAACTGCTCAAAATTTAGCTCACGATTCAGTGCCAATCTCACGCTTTAATTGGACAAATAAAACATTAGACTACAATCACTGTTTTTTTTGTTTTTTATAACTTTTACCGCATCTTGAATGTACTTTGATACAACTTCACACATTTTAGGCAAATTGCAGTGAACTATAACCTGGTTTGTCTTCAAATCACCTTCAAACTTCGCTACGACATCAACATTTGCACGTAAATACTGTACATAGTCCAACAACCAGTCAGCAAACTACTACGACAACAATCCTTACTAGTTGTCACGTTTATACTCCTCAGTACAACACAACTGCTGATTTAATGGTGTCACTACATGCCACACCTTAGGTTTACAGATCGTATGGTTATCATTTGAAGACGACTCAAAAAATACGGATAACAACAACTTAGTCATAATTGTTGTGATCAAACAGCAACCATAAACATCCTCAGATTACTTCGGTTCGGCTTGAATGCTGACTTATCGTTATAGAGACGGACTTTGACCGGATTTGGCTAAGTAAGCCGAATATAAAGAGCGGAGAGGCGCCGGGTTTTAGCGAACAAGCTGTGTTTTAGCGGACAAGCTGATATAAAAATCATTCGACTTATTATCACTTATTATAACTTCAATGGAAACTCTGGTGAACGTTATGGAGCAGTTTCAAGATGGTTTACAAGATGGTTTGCAAGAAAGTGAAAACGAGTGTGAATCGATTCAGAACGGAACATCTCTGATCGAAGGTAAGAGATTCGTATAAAATATTTAACTTTATCTTGAAATTTTTTCTAAACTAAAAAGATATTTAAATTTTAAATTGATAATTTATAAATGCGATTAAAACACGCAAAAGCAGTAACGCAAAATTATCGAGTGGCTGTTAGTTAGAAAGACATGAAATCGTAAGAGTGATGTTACACTGGTCAAATGATTCAGTCAAATCGAACGAGATTCGATAAATCTCACCTAATGCCATCCTCATGGACTGCGATATTCGTTTGGAACGATGCAACAAAGCAAAGTCATTACGAACAGTAATATTACTCGGTAGTTTTGTTCTTTCTATTGTTTGCCGATGAAGTCTTTGAAGTGACTCATTTGTTTCGGTGATGACTTTGATTGACACGCTGGAGACTGGAAAAGCACGTTGGATCAGCTTTGACTTTATTTCGTCTCTAATTACCACGGCAACGTCACGAACGTCAAAGACCGAAAGCAACTTGAACTGGTGACCTTATTTTGCAAGTTTTGAAGTGTCAAGGTTGAAATGTTTACCTGCTTGTAGTTTTAATTGAACTCAATGAGCAGCTGTTATACATTTGTGACCTTCAAGTCAAGTTCATTTAAGTTCATAACTGTTACTGGTGGAGCTACTAAAGCTCTTAAAGTACTGTGCCAACCGATCTGCACCGACAATTAGAGATTAAGTTTATAAGGAGGCCAAACAAATCACAAGTTATAGGCAAGACAGACAAACAAGCGAACAAACGAGCTTAAACATACAAACAAACAAACAGACAAACAGACAGACAAACAAACGAACAAACATTAAACAAACATTTACGCATAGAAAACTATGTAGCCGTGGCGGTTGATAAATATGAAAATACATAATTTTATTGTGTAATTTTGTGTAGTTACTTTATTTTAATTATTGAACTGTTTATTTAGAATTTTTCTTAATTATTCTATCTTGTTCCACTTTTTTTCATTTTAGACATCTTAAACTACGCGAAAGACGTCGCTAGCGGTGCAGACGATGACGAATTCGAACCGACGGATCAATTTTGTGATCCAGATCATCCAGTTAAAATCAAATTCCAGGAAATCAGTGCTGCTTCGTTTCAAATCAAAAATGGAATCGAAAGAACTCCTTGTGACGTTTGTATATTTGTGACGTTTGTATATTTGTGACGTTTGTATACTTGTGATGTTTGTATACTTGTGACGTTTGTATACTTGTGGCGTTTGTATACTTGTGACGTTGGCACACTCAGACATTTAAAATTCTGCACGTAAAGACATTTCGAGGCTCATTCCCTCTTTTAGTGCAACCGCATCTTAACCCAATTTGGCGTCCATCAAACCGTTAAATGGCGTCGTTCAAAATTGTATAAAAAATTATAATAGAATTAAACGTAAATAAACTGAACTTCATTTGAATTTCAGAGATCGCGAATGTCGGACATGATGGGCATGGAAATCTACTTCAAGAAAGATTTTATGCAATACACCGGAAGGTTGATAATAAACAGTTGATAAAATTAATTTTGCCGGGTCGATATATTACTCGGGATGTGATAAAATTTAAAATTATCAATAACTCTTATTTTTGTATATGAAAGATAATATGTTTTTTTAATATTATTGCTGATTCGATAAACAAATCTATAAATTCGCAGCTTCAAGGAACGAGGAGCTAGGTTCGCCCTCCTGAGCCTGACCAAAGTAAGAATAAGCCAGAGATGTTTAACAACAATAAATTTAAAATGGAATGTTTTCCTTTAGTTATCGTTTTTTGTTTGCACAGGAACAAAGAAAAGCGGGTGTTATAGCGGCTAGTGCTGGAAACCACGCACTTGGCTTGGCTTATCACGGTTTCAAACTGGGAGTTCCAATTATTGTTGTCATGCCACTGACTGCACCGCTCATGAAGCAGGAACTGTGCAAACAGTTTGGCGCTCAGATCATATTATTTGGAAGAGATTTTGGAGAGGTAACATTTTATGAACGAATTAGACCTCATTTAAGTTTGTTTGCTTGATTTTAAGACAATTATACTAGGTTAACTAATTCAAACACGGCTCATGACAAATTAGCATTATAACTTTTTTATATTGCAGACAAAAAGGTTTGCTTTGAAAGCTTCAAAGAAATTTGGCGTGTCATACATAAATGGGTTAATATTAATAAATATTGTTAATATTAATAGATGTTGTTAACATTAATAAATTTTGTTAATATTAATAAATATTGTTATTATTATTAAATATTGTTAATAATAATAAATATTGTTTATATTAATAAATATTATTACTATTATTCTAAAAATTTCCAAATGAAAAGTTTTAATCATAAGACACACTAACATTTATTATGAAGAGAGTATTTTCAAATCATAGATTTAAAAAAAACTTGTTCTTCTTTTCTCAATTTATAAGCAATAAACATTTTTTTCATCTACAGTTATGACCACCCACACATCTTGGCAGGCCAGGGTACCATGGGCATTGAAATAGTTGAACAAGTACCCGATTTGGATGCTGTCATCGTACCAGTTGGAGGTGGAGGGCTGGTTGCCGGCATAGCTCTGGCAGTGAAGTCGCTCAGGCCTAAAGTGAAAGTTTATGTGGGTATAGTTTGAATTAATGAGTAATATTTTATTTATTATAAATAATTTTAATAAAATCAACAAAGCTAAAAAATCTGCACTCTCTTTGGTAGGGCGTTGAATCTGAAAGATGTATGGGGTTGACAGCTGCCCTTAAAGCCGGCAGACCAGTGGAGACAAAGGTCATGCCTACCTTAGCTGACGGTAACCTTAAATTTTTTTATTAGATTTAAAAATACTACTAATAACAATATTCTGTAGATTATTATTACGCAGTGTGATTACCCGATATTATTGAATATTTATTTTAATAATTGTGCATTTTAAAAATTAAGGCTTGGCAGTTCCTATAGTCGGAGTGAACGCTTTTGCAACTCTGAAACCACTCCTTGATAAAATGATTGTGGTTCAGTGAGTTTTTATCGACTTGTATTTTCAATATATTTTTAAATTTAAAAATCTAAATATTTTTTTCTGTTAAATGTCCCCCCCCCCAATTTTAGTGATTAAGTACCGTATTTTAGCGCATATAAGCCGCATTTTGTCTCTTTCTCTCTATTTTTCTCCAGCTTTATCTCTAACTTTGAGTGAAGTGAAGCACTTAAACCTTTTATTAGCCAAGAACCATTCATTCATTCATTCATTCATTCATTCATTCATTCATTCATTCATTCATTCATTCATTCATTCATTCATTCATTCATTCATTCATTCATTCATTCATTCATTCATTCATTCATTCATTCATTCATTCATTCATTCATTCATTCATTCATTCATTCATTCATTCATTCATTCATTCATTCATTCATTCATTCATTCATTCATTCATTCATTCATTCATTCATTCATTCATTCATTCATTCATTCATTCATTCATTCATTCATTCATTCATTCATTCATTCATTCATTCATTCATTCATTCATTCATTCATTCATTCATTCATTCATTCATTCATTCATTCATTCATTCATTCATTCATTCATTCATTCATTCATTCATTCATTCATTCATGAATTTTTTTCTACTATTTTACCACGCTTTTTGAGTTCAAAAATTGTATAAGCCGCGGTAGATTTTCGGGCAAGCGGAGGAATAATCAAACTCTGAGTACCTTTCTTTCGGTCATCAGGCTTTTTTGAGAAGAAAAATAGACACAGCGTTTCAATTTTTTTTGGGAAACGTATTTCTAATTAATTACTATTACCCTCACCCCGGGCATCAGGTTTTTAGGAAAAAAAATAAAAAAGGTTTTTTTGATTTTTAAATAGGATTAAACGAATTTCAAATTTTTAGAGCCTTGCCCCCCTCACCGCATAAACTTTCTCTACGCCTATGAATTGAATTTGCATCTTTTTCATTTGAACAAAAATTTCAGCTCAATTATTAATCATTTATTTATCATTGAAGTAATCTTTCGGGTTCTTTCGAACAGGGAAGAATACATCGCCCTTGCAATATTGCGTCTCATTGAGTTGGAGAAGTGTGTCGTCGAAGGAGCTGGTGCGATTGGACTTGCTGCCATTCTGTCCAATGCCATGCCGGAGCTGAAAGGAAAAAAGTAAATTTGATTTTTATTTTAAACTTAAATTTATTATATTTTCAAAATAATTTATTTAAAAATGTTTTTTGGCAAACCAGTAAAATATAAATACACCGTTTTAAATCATCGGGTGAAATAATTAAGCACTTTTTTTTTAAACACGCAGAGTGGTATGTTGTTTATGTGGAGGCAACATTGATACCACAGTTCTGGGCAGAGTTCTGGAAAGGGGTCTTGCAACAGACGGCAGATTGTGCAGGTTTGTGGTCACGGTCAGTGACAGACCAGGAGGCATCGCCGAACTCACAAAACTTATTTCTAGCATAGGTGTCAGGTAAAAAAAATAACATTTCTTTTTCTAAAATCGATATTCAACTTTTGCAAGTTGAATTAAACAAGTAAAGGAAAAAACGAGTTTTTCAACACAAACTTTGATTTCAAATACACTCGATGTGTGTCTGTGTGTAGGTATACGAAAGATGTTCAAATAACGTTTTTTTTTGTTTTTTTCAATTGAATTTTTTATATTGTCATCCAATATAAAAATTTGCTGAAAGTTTCAGCTTTCTAGATAGACAAAAAGCCGGTAAAATTTTACTTGCAAGATTTGCGTACAGAGAAAGCCACACACACACACACACACATACACACACAAACAGAGATTGTAACCTGAAAAAAGTTTGTAAAAATAAAGTTTGACATTTCAGCTTGAAGGACATATTCCACGAGAGGGCCTGGCTCAAGTCTGACGTTTATCTCGTTCAAGTAAATTTCTTTGTTCTTTTCCCAATAAAAATGGTATTATCTTACCATCTACACTGCACGCATTAACTTCGCACACAATCAATTTGAATATTCATATCACTCCACCACGTGACACTTGTTTGTAGACCATGACATTGCCATTGCGTCATCATAGATGTTTGATTTAATGAAATAAATCTAGTTTATTCTATTGTATTCTATTCTATTCTATGTCAATGCTATTAATTCCGTTCACGGGTATATTAGAAGACGGAAAACAAGCCATATCCGGCGCGTGTTAATGCAACTGAATTGCAATGCACTGTTCTTGCAAATGAATTGCAATGCATTGTTCTTGCAGGTGAAGTGCATTGTCGAGACGAGAAACGACGAACACTGCAAGCAGCTGGAGAGTCTACTGAGAGAACACTACGAACAGGTCAACTTCGGTCAACACATGTGACAAGTCTCAACCACCCTCTCCCTCTCCCCCCCTCTCTCTCTCTTTTGTTTCCACTCATTTGAATCACGTGACTCGACTGTTTCTCTTTGCATTTGCACAAAACAGTACAGAAAATTATACATAAAAATATAAATAAATACAAATATATACTTATTCATTTATGTTATCATCTGTTGTTTTTTCATTTCATTTCTCTTTTTGTCTTGTCGCCAAAGGTTGAGCACCTTTTAAAGGAAGTTTACTTTCACTTCTGTTTTATAGCGTGTGCGGGTTACACGCACGCACACACACACACACAAACACACGTACACTCCCGTATTGCCACATGCGGTTGATATCGTGTCTTGTATTTATTATAATATTATATATTAGAATTTTATGTTTTCGTTATATAAGAATTTTATGTTTTCGTTCATCACAGCTTATGTTTTTACAAAAAAATATAAAAACTAGCTGGAAAGAGTTTGAAGGGATGTATTTAAAAACTAGCGGGTTACCCGGCGTTGCCTGGGATTTTAGAGGTTTTTCTAGCGTTTGTCTCTCTCGTTCCCGTTTCCTTCCCCGCTTGCTCTCCCGCTCACGGTTGCTTTCCTGATCCCGGTCGCTTTACCGTTTTCTCGCTCTCGTTTGCTTTCCCGATCCCGGACGCTTTCCCGCTCTTGGTCGCTTTACCTTTCCTGCTCGCTTTTCCGCTCTCAGTTGGTTTTTCGTTACCTCTTGCTTTCCCGTTTCCGCTCATTTTCTAATTCCCGTTTCCGCTCGCTCATTTTGTGACCGATTTCAATTGTTTTCACTCTAATTGTCTCCCATTGTCTCTCAAGCTAGTGTAAAAATTGAATTACGATCGGATGAATGGTGTAGCAATGCTTAAAGGACATCTTTACATACATAATCTTATATATATATATATATATATATATATATATATATATATATATATATATATATATATATATATATATATATATATATATATATATATATATATATATATATATATATATATATATATATAGATTAACATAAAATCATGATGTGATGTTGATTATTCAAACTAATTTGTTTGTATAAATTATGAAAATATACAGGTAGTCCAGCCAGCCTACGAAAACAAACTAGCAATATTTAAATATTTATATTGAGAACTAAGCATCCGCAAAACAATTGCTAAAACAGCATCCGACGGTCCAACATCGTCGTTAACATCCAAGCACTGTATGGAGAGGGGGATGTTTAATAGAGGGAGGGATAGAAAGGAGACAACAAGAAGTACTACAAGAGCATGTACTCTTATTTATATCACGTCGAAATGGACGTAAAATCTTTGCCAGAATGTGGAGGGAGAGCTGGTCGTGAAATATGGATCTTTCTGTATCGTGGATGGGTGAGGTCTCTTTAGTGAAGTCTCTTTAGTCGGGTCTATCTGTTCTTCTTCTTCGTGGTCAGTGGAGTTGAAATTTTTTTTAATTGGAGCTTCAACGGAAACCAGAAAGTTAATTTTCAAAAGATTTTTTGTTTAATTATAATTAACAGCTTATAAATTTAAGGATAAGTAGGTTCGATGAAAAGAAGCTTTGTCTGGTGCTTTATGTATGTGTACGTGTGCCATGTTCATGTTTCTGTGTATTGTGCATGTGTCTGGGTGCATTATGTATGTTGTCTGTGTGTTTTATGTATGTGAGTTCTTTGTGTGTGTTTTGTGTGTGAAAGAGAGAGCTTTCCGTGGCGGTGAATTCTGTGTGTGCGAGTGCAAGAGAAGCACATGAGTTGTGGGTTGCGTCGCTCCTTGCATTAAGCCGCCGGTCATACCTCAATTACAGCGCCAGAGGAAGAAGAAAAAAAATAAGAAAAAGAAGAAGAAGAAGAAGAAAGAACAGAAGCAGATCAGTACTGGAACAACATGGCGACGACGATGATAACGATGATGATAA
>OZ022246.1:21085358-21165358 GCA_963978895.1 Erpobdella octoculata
GTCAAGAATAAATTCGGATGTTGTTGGTTCGTGGTTTGTTCTGCTCGTTCACCGGTTCTTCAGTTTTAGAGTTTTTCTTTTCTACGTTTTTCATTAATAAATAACGAGTGACAATAATTTTTATTTTTATTTTCAATCTGAAATTTTAAATTTACATTCACGCCGACTTACAAATCCGACAAATACAAATAACTCCGTACATTAATGATTACATCAATGCCGTTAATAATTAATAAAATAATAATTATCTAATTGAGATTATAATAAATAACCGACATTATTAATTAATTAACCCACATTTATAATGTACACAGCGTAATCGATTATTGTTTACTAATTATACAATCAGACTAATCATTCCATTGTTGACGCTCGCACGTGCAGAACTGCACAGCAGCAGACACGCTGCATTGTTGTAAGACAATGATGTTATGATGACGGTGACGACGACGACGCTGATGATGATGATGATGATGATGATGATGATGATGATGATGATGACGCTGACGACGACGATGATGATGATGATGATGATGATGATGATGATGATGATGATGATGATGATGATAATGATGACGACGACGACGCTGAAGAAGATGATGATAATGATGATGATGATATGGATATTATTAGTATATCACATGTATCATACGTAGTACTCGCTTCATTTTCTATAAAATGCGATTGTACTATTTACAATCACTGTGCTACATCATTAACGACATTACTGTTGTACAATTGTACACGTCTCGATGTCACAACTGCCACGACACCACGACACCACGACACCACGACTCGCGACAACAAGCCTCACGGAAAACACATCACATCTCCATTAGAGTTAAAAGCAATGAGAAAAGGAGAACTAGCAAATTGAACCTTTCCCATATATGAGTCATCCAAATATCAGATCATTTGATTAGCCATAAGAACTGGAGCTATGAGACACAATCGATTGCGGACACGACAGGTAAATAAAGTAATAAAGCTGGTTCGACTTTGAACATACACTTTTAACGAGTACACTCTCTTGTTCTCTTTTTCTTGTTCTCTTTCTCTCTTTCGCTATCTCTCTCTGTTTCTGTCTTACACACACAATTTTTTTTCTTTTTATCCATATCTCCCTTTTTCTCTATTTTCTTCTGTATTGTACTCTCTTTGACCTATCTCATCTATATCTCATCTCCTTCACTTTCTCTTCCTTCAAAACCTTCCTTCCCTCATCAGCCTCAGTCACATCTCATTTGAAACTGCGTCGCATTCTGACCTGCAAGTCCTCCATCGAGAGGAAACAGTTGTGTCCACAATCGATGATGTTCGTATTTCCTGTTCCTGTTTCATGTGTATAGAATTATTACAAAAGTACATCGGGTGGATTATTTGGTGAACAGTTTTATGATTGATTAAACAAATAACAGTCTAACTTATTACTATTTTAATTTGATAGCGCATTTTTGATGGAAAACAATGGCCGGTATAATATGATCGTGTGACGTTGACTAGCATGTCAGTGACGTTAATGAACGTGTCAAAATGACGTCAGCAAACATGCGAGTGACGTTAACAGACATGTCAATGACTCGAATGAACACATCAGTGACGCGAGTGTCACGTTGAACATGTTTATCAAAGCCATGTTTATGAAAATGAAAAATTATTCATCTGTATAAATAATTGAATCTGTAATATTTATCTGCCATTTTCGTTTGGGCTGACAAATGTTCTGCTTCATTAGTTTTTAATAAGAATTTATTTTTCCTAACAATTCTATAAATAACTTTCCAATATATAATCAAACGATGACGAAAATTGGTACTGTCATGGTACTGACAACATTAATGATACTTATGATAGTGATGCTGATGATGGTCATGACGATGACGATGCTGGTTATGATTATGATGTGATGATGATGATGATGACGGTGATGACGACGACGACGATGATGATGATGATGATGATGATGATGATGATGATGACATGATGACGTGATGATGATGATGATGACATGATGACGTGATGATGATGATGATGTGATGATGATGTGATGATGATGATGACGACGACGACGACGATGATGATGATGATGATGATGATGATGACATGATGACGTGATGATGATGATGGTGATGACGACGACGACGGCGATGATGATGATGATGATGGTGATGATGATGATGATGATGCTGGTGATGATGATGACGCTGAACATGGCAGAGCAGATGAGAATACTAAAAAGATCAATAACTCGCCTCGTTGATTGCTTTTAATGCATCGCTGAATCCTGCTGTAGCACCGTGGTTCTGGGATGGTGCTTAAGTACAAGGCTTTAGAGATGGTACTTAAGTACAAGGTTTTAGAGATGGTACTTAAGTACGAGGCTTATAGGATGGTACTCAAGTACAAGGCTTAAGGAATGGTACTTAAGTACAAGGCTCATAGGTTGGTACTTAAGAACAAGGCTTATGGGATGGTAGTTAAGTACAAGGATTATAGGATAGTACTTAAGTACAAGCTTTCTGATTCGGTACCCGATATCAGATTTTTGTAGTTTTGCTTTGGTATAGTAATGCAGAGTTTTGATGTCAGGGTATAATTTTTTAGAAATTAGAACGGATTTAATTCATTCGTCGAAGTTTGTCGTCAATATTTTAAACATGATTTTGCTAATTATTTATTTACATGATATTAAACAGTGTTTTTTACTACTTTGCAGGACCACGCGCATCTTCAACAAGACATTCTGAGTTCTTCTTAGCATTTTCTGTGCTTGCCTTGGTGTACAAAGCTTAACTAAGGCACGCGGTGAATGCCAAGAATTACTCATAAACATCAAACAAAAAGATATCGAATCCTGAATTTATCTGTGATATTTATTTGATTAAATCATTTATATTAATATTTATATTATTTATATAAACATTTGTTATATTGTGTTTTTCATGCATAAATAAATTAACATTTTCTTAGTAACCTAACAGTTATACAAAACAGTATTTAACTATATATTTACTTATTTATTTATTCGTATAAGTATTACTTTTGTAGAAAAATATTTATTTTATTTTATATAAAGAAATGATTATCTAAAGCTCTTTTGGGATGAAAATAATTATAAACAAATGTCGTTTTTAAATTATTTTATGAAACGTTTTTAAACTCTTGAATATAATTTCAGATAAATGAAAACATTTTTCTGACTAATTGAAGGATATTTTAAGCATTAATTATATGCTATTTTAAGCATTAATTATTCATAATTATTTATTATTTATATATTTGTTTAGCTCATTCATCTCGTTTGTAACTAAAATATTTTTTTACTCTCTTTTTTTTATATAAGTTTAAATTTTTATAATGATTTATTGATTAAATTGCTTGAAAACAATACTTGTTGTTCATCGGTTTTTTTAAAATATTAATATATGACAAAAACAACATGTCGTAGTTCACACAAAAATTGACAGAAATTGAATTAAAACCAAAATCAGTTTTTTCACATATTTGACAGCATAAATTTAACTTAAAAATTCATTTTTTTAAATGTTTTCAATGACATTTCGAAGTTCAATGTACACGAAAAGACAAATTATACGGCTTAAAAGACTTTGACGAAACAATTACCAAATAATTTCTCATTTTAATAATTTAACAACATATTTGAAACTGCTTTCGATTAGTTAATGGAAATCAGCAGGTATTTCGTGAAATGAAAAAAAAAATAAAAAAAAATTAGAAAAAACTGTAGTTGAAATATACATCAGAATGATAGAACTAGAACAAGGTCAGGTATTGTCGTTTTAAATTCTTCTTGATGGATTCACTTTGATGTTCGTTTTAATGCCACCGACAGAGATAACCAATTGTTTGTTTTAATTCCAGACACAGCAAATTAAAAGGAAGCTTTTGTTAAGTTTTTCTCTAACAAGGTTAGGAAAGTTCAACGACTTTGATTTTGATCTACTTTTTGAAAAAAGTATGTCTGAGATAGGCTGGTAGATGAAGGATGTCCCGGGTACTTGACACGGGTCCCAATCTCTTTTCTTATGTACTTTGATACAAATACGAATTTCACTATTACCCAGTCTTTCCTTCGATCCATAAACCCAGCTAAGCCGACCGTTTTGAAAATTTGAAAGCTGAATCAAAACCACTGGAAGTTGAAACATGTGAAACCGAACACGGGCAGACTCAACTCAAAAAAAATATTGTATAATTCATTGTCTTAGATCTCGATTGATGAATTAAAATCTAAGCTTTTTCCTGTTGTGGATCAAAGTTTTGATCCTTTTAACTGTCCCTCCTTCTTTATCCAGGCTTAGGGCTGGTTCGCAATTAGCGAGGCGGAGTTGAAATTATTCCGTGTGTGGTTGTGTGTGTGTGTGTGGTTTGAATAACGTCAGTATCTGTCAATTAGGCAATTTAGACGGTATGTATGTTTGAGTGTTTGGTGACGTGTTTATGTTGGCTTTGAGGCAGGGAGGCCACCGAAAGCACAAGACTTTCGTGGGCACATGGCTCGACTCACTCCAGCCCGCCAAATAATGAAGTGCAATAAGTTGGACAAAAACCGGCAAATCGACCTCACCATGCAGCTAGCAATTTAACCAGCCTCGAATGATCCTCATCGGCTATGGTAACGCTCGCTACCTCCCTCGAGCTACAAGTTCAGACACCGTCCAAAAGTATATATATAACCTACAAGTCCTGTCCATATATATCGTAGTTAATTATTATATCTATCTATGTACCTACCTAAGTCACGCATCTTCCACCAAACTAAAAATTTAGCAATCGATTAAACCAAAATCTAAAACAAACTGATCTTAAAACATTATATTTCATTTGTTTATAATTTATATGTTCAATATGCAAACGCAGACGTTGGTTTATTCATGCAGATATTTTTCCCGCCTTTTTAGAAACTACCGGAAACCCACCCCCCGACAGAAATAACTGAATAATTCACAAACTCTTTAGAGCTAATGACTTATCAAACTATCGTTATTAACCATCGGTTAATAATTTTCGAGACAGAAGCCCAGCAAACTGATTAAAGGCACCACTTCAGATTTAAATTTTTAAAGTGGTGATGCTTAAACGCAACTTATCGATTCTTAAAGAACGCCTCAACTCTTGGCAATACTCAGCGAACACAAAATGAGTAATTCCACCACTACTGTCAAACGCCATTTGCACCATTGGGCAAATTCTAATCCATCCAGCCTGTCTGCAAATTTTTTTATAGAAGTCATTTTGCACCCAACCCCTCCTATGAGTCCTATGCCACTGAATTTACTACATCTGTGAATTTGGTTAAAGGTCAACCTTATCAACCTACTGGATTTTTTGATAATTATAATTATACCCACGCTTTGTGGTTGACTTTTTTGCCTAGGTGTAAAGTCTTTTACTATATATATATAGGTAAGGTAACAAAAATAAATAAAAGCGTGTAAAAAGAAACACAAGACTAAGAATTTAATGATCGCAAACTTGAAAGCCAACATGAAATAACAACAACAGGTTCTTTTGAAAGAACAGAGTAAAAAATTTAAACCAGAAACTTAATCAATAAATCAAAAAAGAAGCAAAATAATGTCTTAAGTAACTTTCGAGTTACAAACGCTTCACAAGTACGTAGTCATCTGCAAGTGAGTGGCACGTTCCTAAAAAATTAAAATCATAACAATAATCATATTTATTATTATTATTATTATTGTATAGAAGTTACGTATAATGACATAAAAATGTTACCACCAACACCAACCTCGCCAGCCATGTTGAACAGCCTGGTGGCCACGTTCGCACCTACGTCCCAGCGACCCCCGTCACAAACGAGATCTTTTTCCGCACCTGATTCCGGCTTGCATCCATGAGACCAGACCTGAGTGATTATAATCGTTTGTATGATACATCCGATGCAACTCTTGAATACAACTAGTTGAAATGACATTGCAACATTAATGTCATTAAATGGAAGAAATCATTGATATAAAAGATGACAATCACACATTAAAAAAACCAAACTAATAGAAACAACGAAAACATTAATCTGAAAGTTGTATAGCTTCACATTAAGAGAGTTGTGGTAAAACTTAAAGCATATTAATTCCAATAGATTATCAGAAAACAAAATCAGAAATATCTTTTAAAGCGTGAAAGATCATCAAACAGCAAGCGAAAGCTAAAAAAAAAATCGCTTGCCTTAATCTTTGATGTGGCATCCAACATGAAACCCTCTTTGAAAAGAAATTCCACTGCATTACGACCATCGGCCAGTCGAACGATTATCCAGCCCCCGATGTTCTCCGCCTGTAATGGAAGTAGAATAAATTATTATAATTATGATTCAGTGTTTGTGTATAACTTTATTCCAAATTAAGCTGCATTATTTGTTACACAACCAATGAAATATTCAATAAACCAACTGAGCTTATACAAACTACAAACCATTAAGAAATTTAACTGTAACATATTATATAAAAAAGATTAATCGAAAGAAAGATTAAATATAATGTAAAGATAAGAAACAAATAATATAAGATAAACACTTTGCGGCCAGTGTTCTCCACGACGAGATATCTGCCATCTGTTGAACATTCCGAAATGGAAACAGCTCCTTTTGCAGTCTTCTTGTACGTAGTCCTTGCACACTTCTTGTACGTAGTCCTTGCACACAGTTCATCGGTGAGTTCTTTCTCTCTGAGATCGGACTCTTTCCTTGCAGATTCCAGATCTCGTTGGAGTTGGGAATTCTAAAGTATTAATGCCACTCTCTATCAAATAGTTACTATTTAAATTTTTAAAAAACAAAAAAAAACATAGCTGAATCACAACTTTCTCACTCACCTTGGCTTCCAAATCAGTAAAGCGATCTTTCAATTCGTTGAATTGAGTTCTCAGCCTCTTTGTCTCTTCTTTGGAATGACTCGTTTCGATGGAATGCCTGGTTGCACCCGTTTTCAATTCTTGTACCTGATCGGGTCGAGAATTATTATTATACAGGTTTTTTATAGCGCTTTTTTACAAAATAAAAGTCACAAAAGCGCACTGCACAATTAAATGGAAGAGAACAAATCGGTCTTGAGCCGTTCACGAAAGACACTAAAAGGCATCGTTGGATCCTTCAGAGCGGTGGGAAGGCTATTCCAGGCCACAGGACCAGCCACAGAAAAACCACGCCTGCCAATCGCCACGAGAATGCACACAAAACACTATTCAAGCAGACAAACTGTATTTTTCAAACGCTTAACAAACTCTATAAAGAGACTAAAATTAGAAAGAATTCAACAAGTCATTTTAATTCATCGGAAAAACATTTGGTTTAAAATTCCCGCAAAACAAACAAGTTCCTAACCGATAATAATTTGATTAAATTTACATGACTTTGTTTAGGATTTAGAATGTATTCCCAGGTTGCACTGACAAGAATCGACTGAAGTCCCAACCACAGTTATATCATTACAATTACTACATTACAAAGCACCTTTTATATATCATTACAATTACTACATTACAAAGCACCTTTTATATATCATTACAATTATTACATTACAAAGTACCTTTTATATATCATTACAATTATTACATTACAAAGCACCTTGAGGTTATAATATCCACAGTTATATCATTATAATTATTACATTACAAATCACCTTGAGGTTATAATATCCTTCCATTTCATTCTTCATGGCAGTTAACTTTTCATCGAACATGAGTTGAATCTCTCTCAATGCTTGTCCCATTTCTGTTTTCCAATATTCTCGGTTTTCGGCTGTTGAATCTTTGTAAGCAAGAGCAGTCAATTCTTTCATTTCCTATAAGATTTAAACAAATTTTAACTCAATTTTCATTTTATTAAGTTATAAAAAGAAGCTTTGAATGAATAAAATAATGAAACAAAACAACAAATAAACAATTATTATAATATGAACATAAAAATCTCTTCCAAATAATGACTACAAGCACCACATTCATTCACTGATTCCCAAATGCTTACATTTTAGGGCGAGTGGTGAACATGTGATCTGTTTGTTAGTCACGGATTTGAATACAGCATGCAGCTCATGTGAAACTTATGAGACAAACAAATATGTAATTATATTATTTTATATTTAGACTTTTCAATGATTAATTTTGAATTTCAATTTTATTGATAGATATATTGTGAGTTTTAAGCGATGAAATATTTGAAGTAATTAATAAAATAAAATTTAATAACAGATCAATTAAATAAATTATTAAGCAATCAATTGAATAAAATTTATTAATGAATCAATTAAATTATTAAAAAATTAATTAAATTATTGACAAATCAATTAATAAAATGTATTAACTAAAAATTAAATAAAATTACTATTTATATTTATTGCAATCAAAAATTTCAAAATTGATATAAAAAAGTACTATTATCATTTCATTTTGTTCTGTTTTAAAAGTTTAAAGTTTATTTTTATACAGTTTGGAGTTTTAAATTAATTCCCGGCAAAATTTTATCTTGCGGCCGCCATTTTATAACGTGTAAACTTATTTATGTCTTTCGATTTTATTACATTAGATAAAATAAGATACGGACACAATCTCAAGTTACAAACCTGTTCGTGGATGGTTTTCATAAACTCAACTTCCTCGTGCAGAGTCTGCCTCCTGTTCTCCGAGTCAATGTATCTCAGTGTCTCGTCGTCCAGAGCCTTCGAAAATCATCGAACAACAAATTTGCAGTTAATAAGAAACATTGAAACATAACTACACTTTGAAATAGAATTGGTTTTTAAGAAACCGTTAAAATGTGTCGTATGTTTAAAAGGATTGATGCAAACACGTTAACTAAAATCCAGAGTTACATGTATGTATGTGAGCTAAAAAATCAGTGAAAGGTGTATGTACAAACATTTGGTGTTGTGGTATAACTCTAAGCAAATATAAACACATAGAACAGAAAATTTTATCTGGCCTATGAAAAACAAGACCGCCTGAGACAACGCCTAATGTTAGGTAATAAATGGATAAATCATTCTTCGAACTATTTCCAAATAATTGACCAACCACTCTGGTTTTGCTGAGACTTTCTCGCAAGCCCGCCAGAGTCCTCTTGTCTCTGGCCCGGTCGGCTTCGACGCCTTCCAATCTTTTCCTCAGCAAGTTCAACTCCGCCTCGTAATCAGCCAGCTGGCGATTCTGCTTCTCGGTAAGATCTTTTTTCATCTCTATCATCTGATTGGCCTCCAGATATCTGTTTTTTTACATTATTGGGGTTGATTTTAATCGTCGTTTTTGGCGTTTAGAATCGTACAATCCATTACAATTTGAATTAGGAATTAAATGAAATTGTCGATAAAAAAGGTAAATTGCATTTCGGAAAAACAGTAATCTAAATATTCTATAAATAAATAGATAAAATAAACGATATTTGAAACATAACAACAACACAACTCAGAGCAGAGAAACACAACACAAATCAATACTTTTGGCTGATTTCACTAAATTCTTCCCTCAGAGAAGAAATGTGAAGTTCCAGCTTGTCTTTGCCTCTTGTAGCGTCCTCCATCAACTTCCTTGCCTGATCCAGCTCCTCATGGTACATGGCTTTAATCTTAATGAATTTTAGTTTCAAGAGCTAGTTTTACCAAATTTGGCTGTATTTGTACATCTATTTATTTATATGCGAGCAGACAAATGGCTAAAACTTATCAACTGTAACGTGTGAGGACAAAAACTTATAAACTCAATTAAACCAGCGACAGTCGGAATACTTTTAATACTCCGCTTTGTTCGCGGACACAAACGTTCGTAGAAATCAGTAAACTATCACAGTATAACAAGTAGGTACCTGCCGAGGGCGACACACTCACAACGGAACTACGCAGAAGAAATGGCGCGAAATAATAAGATGGCGATAATAGGGATGTCGAAATTTTAAAAAATATCGATGTATCGATATTTAAAAAAATATCAATATCGACGTCGATATATCGAGTGAAAAATATCGATACATCGATATATCGATCGAATTTTCCCGCTCCCGCCGCTATTTGGCTAGGGATCTTTATCCCGTTCCCGATCGCTTTCTCGCTCCCGATCTCTATCCCGCTTGCTCCCCTGTTCCCGGTACCTTTCTTTTTCCCGCTGGCTCCTTCGCTCTCAGTCGCCTTTCCGTTCCCGCTTATTCTCTAGTTCCCGTTCCCGTGATTCGAAAACTTAAGCAGACTAAAATTAATATATATTATTTTATGTACAAAAAACTCAATAAAAATGAAAGTATTTTTATCAGTATTGCTTTTTATTAGGTAATAATTAAAAAAATATTAAAACATTATCTTTACCGGATTTTTTGAAGAAGTTCCACACAACACTACTACTGGACGACACAATTTACAAGTCGAGGTTACCGTGATTAGTCGCGAATACACAAACAAAAGAACTGACGAGTAAAAGTCCAAAACCGGGTCGCTAGTTAGCATAGACATAATGTTATATTATAAGTCTATGCTAATATTATAAATCTATGCTAGTTAGTTACATAAAAAAAATAAAAACAAGTAAATTAAAAACGAATTTTTAAAACCAATGCTTTTATATGTAATTAAAACACAAATTTTGCAATCAATTTTTTATTATATTACTCTTTTATTTTATGTTAAAGTCGAAATATCTTAATTATATCAAAATATCGAAATTAATTAAAATTATCTAAATTTATTGACTTATTGTAAAACTAATAATTGAATATTGCATTGTCTTCTATTTTAAGCATGTATGCAAAATTTGAAAAAATCTATCATCAGGAAGTGACTCAAAAATTGATTGCAAGATTTGAAACAGACAGAGAAACAAACAGACAGACAGAGAAACAGAGACGACGAGTTAATAAAAGCATTGGTAATAATAATAAAAATATCATCAAAAAGCATCGAATTTAAATATCTCAACTATTTTCATGAAAATTTCGTACACGCTTGAGAATCGCGGTCAGTGAGTGTGGTTCGTGTTAACTTGGTAAAATAGTCTGCCAGTCGGTTAGCGTTTTGTGGTCAAGAAAACCCTCAAGAAAACCCTCAAGAAAACCCCCAAGAAAACCCTCAAGAAAACCCTCAAGAAACCCCTCGATAAAATCCTCAAGAAAATTAACTCAATAAATTGACTTATTGTAAAACTAATAATTGAATATTGCATTGTCTTCTATCTTGAGCATGTATGCAAAATTTGAAAAAAATCTATCATCAGGAAGTGACTCAAAAATTGATTGCAAGATTTGAAACAGACAGAGAAACAGACAGAGAAACAGACAGAGAAACAGACAGAGAAACAGACAGAGAAACAGAGCCGACGAGTTAATAAAAGCATTGGTAATAATAATAAAAATATCATCAAAAAGCATCGAATTTAAATATCTCAACTATTTTCATGAAAATTTCGTACACGCTTGAGAATCGCGGTCAGTGAGTGTGGTTCGTGTTAACTTGGTAAAATAGTCTGCCAGTCGGTTAGCGTTTTGTGGTCAAGAAAACCCTCAAGAAAACCCTCAAGAAAACCCCCAAGAAAACCCTCAAGAAAACCCTCAAGAAACCCCTCGATAAAATCCTCAAGAAAATTAACTCAATAAATTGACTTATTGTAAAACTAATAATTGAATATTGCATTGTCTTCTATCTTGAGCATGTATGCAAAATTTGAAAAAAATCTATCATCAGGAAGTGACTCAAAAATTGATTGCAAGATTTGAAACAGACAGAGAAACAGACAGAGAAACAGAGCCGACGAGTTAATAAAAGCATTGGTAAAAAATCGCATATCATAAAATTTTCGATACTGGATATTTTATATCGATATATCGGATAAAAATATATCGACTAAAAATATCGATATATATCAGCTAAAAATATCGATACATCGATATATCGATATTTTTTCGACATCCCTAGGCGATAACAATAAGATTTTGTTTTCTAACTTTTGAAGACATTTTTATTTCAAATATGCAAAGCTTTTATGAAAATTTAAAACTTTCATTGTGAGGTTGTTTTTCTTTAGAGTTTAAGGTAGTAACTTGAAGCAAAAAAATGTCGTCTTGTCTGCTATAAAAAGAAAAATTCAGAAATTTATCGAAAAAACTAGCTAACCCCCTATTTGTGTAAGATATAACGCAATTTATATCACTATTTTATCTTTTTATTATACAAATGATCAACTCGCAACACAACGCCGCTCGAACGACACTTGCGAATGATTGGTATGGTGAATGTCACTGAATGTGTTCAATCGCGTGGTCAGTCAGATTTTCCTGAGTGATCAGTAGATACTTGCAAGAGGCAGTGGCGTAGCTAGGGTCTTCTGCGCCCGGGGACAAAACACAAAATCTGCGCCCCCTACATAAAATCTGTCGAACTACATAAAATATAATAACTGTCGTACTCAGTATTTGCATGTAGACTACAGTCTCTGGCGCCTATATACATGCATTTCAGTGTATTTAAATTTCTATATGCATATTGCACCTTACATCATAATTGTATTATTCTTTCTTAGTTTTTACTATTATACTGTTTTTCTTACAATTACAAAATATTAATAAATATGATTACGTATATAATTAGATTCTTTCAATTTATTTTTCCAGTAGTTTTTATAATTCTGTATTTTTTTTGTCCGCTGAGTCAGAAGTGGGAAAGAAAAATTATAAAATTTAAAAGCAAAACAACAGATAGGTATTGTCTAAAATTGTGGTTAAAAATGAGCTGAGTTTTAAACAAAATTTATTTTTCTTGCTTTTACTGCAGCAAACTGGTTAATTATATCATCAAAATCAATCTGTTCAAGAACTTCCCTCTCCACACTCATTAGGGCCAGATCGCTAAGTCTATCTTAAAAATAATAATCATTGTTACTCACTTTGTTTATTTGTTTTCCTTCAAAAAAGAAATGCAAAATCCAAACAACTTTCTTTTTGATGATTGATTAGTAGTTCATTAACATAGTTGGTATGGTATATAATAACCATAGATATCTATGATAATATATATCTATGATAATAACAAAGAATAGTCAAAATGAACGTCTTGTTCAAAAAGTTTGTGAACTTTTGAAAAGATCCTCAACAAATTTAAATTGTTTTTTTTAATTATTTAAAAAATTTGGTCACTGATATTGCGCCCCCTCCAGCCCTGCGCCCGGGGACAACTGTCCCCCCTGCCCCCCTCCCTACGCCACTGGCAAGAGGGGGCTCTAAATTTTTCTTAGAGGGGGGCTCAGTTCTTGCAAAAGGTCGGCAAAATTTTTTATAAATATTTTAAACACTTTCTTTTTTACTTCCCATGCAGCTAGCAATTTAACCAGCCTCGGATGATCCTCATGGGCTATGGTATCGCTCCGCAACCTCCCCGCTCTTGAAATTATTCCGTGATTATATCCTTTTAAGCATTTGTCCTTTTAAGCGGTGGTTTTTTTTCCAAAACTGTACTGATTCTCGCAATGCTAAGATATTAAAATATGAAGCACGTGTATATATGTTAATTTGTGTTTGATTCAATAAAAGCAGTAAAAATTAAAGTGTTCTGCTAGTAATAAGTGAATTAAAATCAACAGAGGAATACTAATAAAAACTAATTAAATTAAAAATAAACTAATAAAATGTATAAAAAAATTTTTTTTAAACCAACGCTTGTAAACTAATGTACTAAAAGGTTAAAATAGCATTTAAGTGTAGGAGAGACTTGATAGCGCCCTTGATAGCAAAGCACCCTTGATGCTATAACGACGTTGTATTACTTACTTATTAAATCGAACCGAGCACGGCACCAGTCTATTGAAAATATCTATTCCTCCCTCCTCCTGTTTTTTTTAACTTTTGGAGTTTTCGTTTCGACTTTAACGATATAATTCACTTTTTTCTATTTTTTAACATTTTCAAAAAACTATGATGTAATGTATACTCACTTCGTATCTAAAAGAAAACTATTTAAAAAAAACTGTAGATATTTTTCGCCATGTGAGATTAACACAGTTGTCACGCGCTTCCCGTTTAGGTCTTTATTATTAATTAAATTCAAACATTAGACATAATACGTGTTTTGTTGAACAGATGATATTTTAGCCTTCATTAGTGTCGACGGCGTATCGATGAACGTCATTGCCAAAATCTACACTTTGGTGGTAAGTTATAATTCTGCAGAGTCGTATGAAGAGGTTTTTAACGCACACGACCTCAACATGCTTAAGCTGATTTGGTATTGGGGCGAATTTAAAGACATTTTTTCTTTAATTACAAAAGCTAGGCTATCTTTTCTGATTTTTCAGATTAAAGATGCGTTTAGTAATATTTAGGTAGATACAGTAAGTCTTGATCTTTTTAGTGAACAGGGCCTTGGTATTACAATAACCATCAGACATAGATCTGTAATTCTACGCCCTATAAAAGCACCAGAAAATATTACAACATTACATAAGGCGAGGCGGCGGAGCAATACCATAGCCTATGAGGATCATCCGATGCTGGTTAAATTGCTAGTTGCAGGGGAGGTCGATTTGCCGGTCCCTGTCCAACTTATTGCACTTATTAGTTGGCGGGCTGGAGTGAGTCGAGCCGGTAACAGGACGTTTCGCCCCCTGGACGATTCGCACCCTGGACGATTCGCCCCCTACCTAGACGATTCGCCCCCTGGTCGATTCGCACTCTGGACGGTTCGCCCTCTGGTCGATTCGCACCCTGGACGATTCGCCCCCTGGTCGATTCGCACTCTGGACGTTTCGCCCCTTGGTCGATTCGCCCTCTGGACGATTCGCCCCCTGGTCGATTCGCACTCTGGACGATTCGCCCCCTGGACCATTCGCCCTCTGGTTGACTGTCTATTAGATTTAAATTTTTTTTTTATTATTTCTACCACGTTTTTCTTGACTTATATATATATATTCAAAAAAGCGTTCTATCCTATTTAAAAATGGCAGATGGTTAGTTTGTTATACGAATGTCCATAATTAATGCATGACTCCATCAAGACATTTCTCACATAGCCCAGAGAAAAATTATTTTCTTCTTTTGGTTAACAAAAATGTGCTATTTTAAAGAGTTTTGTTTATTTATATTTGTATATACGTTATTTTAAAGTTTCAAAAATAAATTATGGAACATATTTGCATTAAATTTTTTCTCTGTATTTTGTTTGATTAATTATTTTAAACTATAGAAATTACGATGAAGTGAACTGATGAGAAAGTGCTTAAATTGATCAGTCTTTTCAAAAAAAAATCCGAATCCTTATGACATAATAAAAAGTTCATTATATTATAAGCCAGTAGAAAAGCGGCTTGCAGTTAAAACAACTGCATAAAGCGTCGGAAGTGCTGCTAGTGTGCTACGAAGTATTTTATGCTAATTATAAATGGTAAATTAGACTACCTGCCGCTGTTTTGTTTCATTATAATACGTTTGAAGTTTTGGACTTTTCTTCACGTAACCGCCACCTTTTGGATGGCACACGCGCTTAAATAGCCGTGCCAGGCGTGGTAAGTTGGATTTGTACCAACTGGCGCCGCTACTCTTCAACGAAGCGGAATATGTTACCCTGCAAGTCAACCTGATATCCGAGAAAAGACTTCGCAGGTACCAAAGGACGACCTATGCCAGACTGCAGAGAAAATTATCCGACGTGTGGGAGAAGTATGCGGAACATGAAATAACAACTTCTAAACTTCTGCGTGCCTGTGCGCACATATATGGGCCAGGCGGAAAATGATCAATAAAATTTACAACAAAAATGCAGTGTCTATCATTTGTTAATCTGTTTTCAAACATCATTATATACTTATTATAAAGTGAGATAAACAATGTCAAACCTCATAAAATTGAGTTCCACTTAAAAGATTTGTAAATAAAAAAAAAATATTTAGACCATAGGCGTAGAGTTCGAGAAGGGGTCATCAAGAAATCGCAAAAGAAATTGAAATTGATATTAACATTTTGAAAAAGAACATTAATAGCACTTTTGAAGAAGTACCTTCTTAACTTTCCTTCCCTGTATGAGAACTACCTCCATAGTAAAAATAACAATAAAATAATATTTAAGCAAGTTAAGAAAACGTGGTAGAAATGTTAAAAAAATTATATTTAACTCTAATAAACCGTCAAACACGCAGGGAGCAAATTGTCCAGAATGCGAACCGACCAGGGGGCGAATCGTCCATGGTGCGAATTAACCAGGGGGCGAACCGTCCAGGGTGCGAATGGACCAGGGGGTGAACCGTCCAGGGTGCGAATCGACCAGGGGGCGAACCGTCCAGAGTGCGAATCGACCAGGGGGCGAACCGTCCAGAGTGCGAATCGACCAGGGGGCGAAACGTCTAGGGAGGGGGCGAACCGTCCAGGGTGCGAACCGTCCAGGGGGCGAATCGTCTGGAAACCAGTCGAGCCTTGTGCTTTCGGTGGCCTCCCTTCCTCAAAGCCAACATAAACAGGTCACCAAACACTCAAACATACATACCGTCTAAATTGTCTAATTGACAGATACAGACGTTAATTAAACCACACACACATACAACATCACATACCGTGTGTATTCATGACAGGAACCACTATAGGATAGTTCGTGTGTGTGTGTATGTGTGATTGGATTAATATTTGATAACTGCAAGCGTGGATGGTTTCAAAGGTAAGTTCATTTAAGTAAAAATGTGTCACAAATCAGAGGTGCTTTTGATGGGCGATTGTTGCTAGCAAAATTAGTGAAATTATTTTTTTTTCAAAACAGCAAAGCAATTTTTTCTTTGTTTCGAGTTAATTTTTCATAAATAAATTTTACTAATTAATTTAATAACAATGTTTGATTTTTACAATAACTATAATAAAAACACGCATTAAGTCATTTCCAAAAAGTTGTTTTAATAAAAACTGGTATAAGTTGCTGTTAAAACGAGTTTGTATTAAGTTTCTGAAACTGTTGAACTATAAAATGTTTTGACATTTTTGTTTCAGTTTTTCCGTGTCAGTTTAAACCTGAATTTTGTGGTTATTTTTACTGTTTCATCAAATGATTAATATCTCAGCTAAATATTTATTTCTTGTTGATTTGGTCTACAAATACTCTTTTAAGGAGCTGTGACAAATAAAGTTTTTTAAGAGGGCTAAAAAAGTCATAAAAAATTTTCTTCTAGTTAGATTGTTTTGTTAACTTGTTTTCACACGTTTTTCAGCCAATCCGTTTTTGTTTCAAGACTACTCAACCTGTATAAACGGATGAAGAATCCAACTATCAAAATCTTGGAGTTTTATTTGTTAGTCTTTTCATTAAAAAAGTTAAAGTCAAATCGGTGTTTGCTAACCAGGTATGTTTCTAAATCTAATTTTTTAGTCAAATTTATACGAAATTTAAAAATTAGTTAATAGTTTCAAAACTGACAAAACCAGCCACGAATTGATCGTTACATTTTAAATTCAGGTTAAGATGCTGCTTATCTAGATGTATGCAAACAACTGGGTGCCAAAAACTGCAAGATTGTTCCAGGAAATTTCAACAATTCGTCGACACTTTTTTGTTAGTTTTTACGTTGAAAACTAGCGAGGCTTTTGTATGGAATCTTCGAACTTTATTGTGCCTTTCTGAATAAAGCATAAAAACACTTAATCTCCGTGTCTGTCTGTATGTATGTATGTATGTATGTATGTATGTATGTATGTATGTATGTATGTATGTATGTATGTATGTATGTATGTATGTATGTATGTATGTATGTATGTGTGTGTGTGTGTGTGTATGTATGTATGTATGTATGTATGTATGTATGTATGTATGTATGTATGTATGTATGTATGTATGTATGTATGTATGTATGTATGTATGTATGTATGTATGTATGTATGTATGTATGTATGTATGTATGTATGTATGTATGTATGTATGTATGTATGTATGTATGTATGTATGTATGTATGTATGTATGTATGTATGTATGTATGTATGTGTGTGTGTGTGTGTGTATGTATGTATGTATGTATGTATGTATGTATGTATGTATGTATGTATGTATGTATGTATGTATGTATGTATGTATGTATGTATGTATGTATGTATGTATGTATGTATGTATGTATGTATGTATGTATGTATGTATGTATGTATGTATGTATGTATGTATGTATGTATGTATGTATGTATGTATGTATGTATGTATGTATGTATGTATGTATGTATGTATGTATGTATGTATGTATGTATGTATGTATGTATGTATGTATGTATGTATGTATGTATGTATGTATGTATGTATGTATGTATGTATGTATGTATGTATGTATGTATGTATGTATGTATGTATGTATGTATGTATGTATGTATGTATGTATGTATGTATGTATGTATGTATGTATGTATGTATGTATGTATGTATGTATGTATGTATGTATGTATGTATGTATGTATGTATGTATGTATGTATGTATGTATGTATGTATGTATGTATGTATGTATGTATGTATGTATTTGTGTAAAGACTCTTGAAGAGCTTTTCTTGAAGGAGGTCATCATAAGAAGACCCCCTTCAAGCATACATTTCGGATCTTTAATTTCTCGACGTTCCAAGTGAGGAGGGCGAGCCACGTCCGACGAACGAACGTCCTCCGACAGGAAATGTGTAAATTTTTCCGCGACATGGAATTTCTTTTTGTTTTCGTCTCCTGACAGATATTCGCAATACAAGTACATAGTTCAATGCAAACAAACTCGCGATGTTAAAAAAATTCAGACTTCACACTTAAGAAACGACTTGTTTACCAAACCATTTGCTTCCAAGTTTTACATAAATTCTTGTATCTCTTCAACTTCGTGATGTTACTGGCCTTTATTGCTTTTTCAAGGCATCGTCAACTCGATGAAAAAATGTCTTGGCCAGACTTGAAAAAAAACAGCTATGTCTAATTTTTTTATTGAAACTGATAAGCACTTTTTAGTTTTTTTCAGATCGACGGAGATTCTCCAATCGTTTGCATCATGAAAAACGTTCTCTTCTTGGGCGAGGGTTCTTATTGGGCGACTTAGCTGCGACAAGCCTTCTCGAAAAATGAATTCTTCTCCTTGGCTTCACCTCTATTAAGTTTGATTTTTGGTATGACTTTTTTTACGAAAACCAGCAGTTTTTGGAGAACAAGGTTGTTGTGCGACGTGTATCTTCCATGAAAAAAGAAATAAAAACAGCAAGGAAGAATATGAATCCATGACTGCGACTTATCGCAGAGCCGACTCTCGTTGCTCTCGGTTAACTTCCATTTTTGTAAATTGTTGGCAGATGATCATACATCGATATAATGAGAAAAAACAGCCAAAATAGAGCATAGTGCTATATATTTCAATCAAACTATGATCGATCAAAATGAACTTATATAGCGCTTTTTAGTAAATTTAAAGACACTCTTCCATAAATTTATTAAATAAAAATGTTCTTAAACCATTTCAAACAGTATATAGGGAAAACACAATAGTAAACTAGAATGTAAGGAATTCCACATATATGGACCAGCATAAAAAAAACGTTAGAGACCGCTGGATCATCTCCTCCCACTTTCCCACTTAGTCCAGTCGCATTGCTGTGACAATTGCCATTTTTTCACCAATCTTGATTGCTTGCCGTCTGTCTTGATCTTTCTTGAGCGTTTGCCTTGCACCACCAGAAGTGGTGATTCCATCCAACACCGTGTCGTCCCAACTGAACTGCTACAGTCTTTTCAGCTCACTGAAGAGAAACTGTGGCTTTCTGAGACTAGAATTGGTTGTACTTCAGAAACTTTTTGATCTATTGAATTATCGAGCATTATCTGAGTTCTTAGTTTGCTGATCTTGAAATTCTCAATGAAAGACCGCAGTAGGAATCTCAGCTTGGCAATTTTGCTCTATAGAGCCACAGACGTATTCTAAAAGGCAGACCCCACCATTTGCGTGTAAAACGAGCTATCTTTCTAGCTTTTCCACAACTTACAAACCAATTTCATAGACCGTCAGTGGCCAAAGCAGTTTTGGAACTAAAACAAACTGCAAAATCCAAACTTTAAACCTGCTATGGAGCGGAACAGCATTAAAACTTAGATAATCGCCAGAGGGAAAGATTTGTGGAAAGCTGATTTTGTTTTAAATTAATTGGAAATTGCATAAATAAATTGTAATTTGTTATTTATAAAATTGTTATTATTTTTATATTTTCAAACAAATTCATTAGTTTAAAATTTACACTTACTTAATAAAAAGTTTGATGAATGTTTGATTTTAAATCTCGGTTCTAATGCAAAATGAATTTTAGAAAAAAATAAAAAAGAATACTTCAGAAAAAATGATATTAACAAAAATGTGTGTTTTTCAGTGAAATTTTTTTTCAGTCAAGTTTATTTCGCTCATATTGGTCAACCAAACAACAAATTTTGCGAATGGTTTGGTTGAAAATAAAAATGACCAGTTCTATTTATTTTATCAACGGGAACTCTTTATGGAATTTTAAACTATTCAGAATTTCAAGGGATGGCAGATTTTCTGCAAAATTGACACAAACCACCCTTGATGATCATGCGCCACAAGTTAACCAAGTAAAAACAATCAGTTCAGTCGTTTAAATTTTATGCCAATAGATACAAAAAACATACAAACGTTAATTTATACATATAAGATAATCTAAATAGTTTTTTGTATACTAAATATATAGCTAAACATTTACTAAATCAAACCCATATTTAATTTCTAGCCTGCTTTTTCAGTAGCGAAACAGTCATATCTCTAATTAATTGCTTTTGCGAAGAGAATTTGCAAACACTAAATAACTATAAATTTGTATAAATAGGTACAACTAACTTCATTTTATTGGAACAGAATTAAACTTCATACCTCGCAGGTAAACACAGGAGACACACCTGCTCGCAAAAGTGCTGTGTTGTGTTACAAGCGATTAGTGAGTTTAATGATTAAATCCGACATTACATGATTAATAGAAGGTAGAAATTGTATCAATATACAGAGTAGAATCATTTCTCGTGTTTCATAGAAATATCTATGTCATGTATAGGTGATCATCTGTCCATACCGTTGAGAGTAGTTTTTCTTCCTGTTCAAGTGTGTTAATCTGTCTAAGCTGTTGAGAGTGGTCATTTGTCTGTACGAGTAAAATAATCTGTTTCTGCTTTGTGAATAAAGTCGTATTGTTATATATATATTCTTCGTCTTTTTGTATCAGTATGTTCATCTGTCTATAATCCTGATGACATATGGTCACATAAGACAAAGTGACCCAGAAGTCAATGATACGTTAACGAACAAAATGTTGACCACTTTCTATCTGAACTGTTTGCATTCTTATTCTTTTACACTTCAATTTGAAAGATCTAAAAAAATGAAATTAAACAGACACGCAAAAAAGACCAACATCTTGATAGAACATCAAAAGATATACAGTATATACAGGGTGGGCCAAAAAAGTGAGACGGTATCATACAATCAAATATAACTATTTCAAATTTAGACAGAATACTTCCAAATAAACAAAATATTACCTCGATGATCTTACTAATTAACTCTAATCATAATGTCGTTATTTAGTTAATTTCCGGTCGCCATCTTTGACTTTTAGTGCGATCAATTATGTTTTTATATTATAGGACCGTCTCTGTTTTTTTGGCCCACCCTGTATATATGCACGTAATACATCATAACATAGATATTTTGTGTAAAGATTTTGAATGAGGGTTTCCTAATAAGAGTTTGAAATCAGATTTTCGCCACTGGTCAGCAATACCGACGACTTGTTTTCAGCTGTTCTTGTAACTAAAATCCTTAAAAACATAATAATTCTAAAATATTCTTATTTTATAATCTCAAGTCATTTATACGCTTTAAATTACGATGGTCGGGTTGGCATTCGCCACGCGCATAGTAATCATAGAGTATGGAAGAACTGTGATATGTAAATTGTAAACCATTGTAAATAAAATTTAAAAATCTGTTTGCGATGAATTTGATATTTTTTTTATTTGCAGAATAGACAAAAAATTTCTTTCGTGCAACCCAGCATTATTTTGATTTTATGTTTAACTATATACGATTTAAAATGTAAGAAAAACAATTAAAAATGTATAAAAAAATCGATATCAAATCAGAAACACTCATGCAAAAATGTGCTGTTTATCAAGGTTTTTCTAATTTAGGCCTGGCCAGTTCTTTATTTATTCTTTTGCTCAGTCGGGCGAGTACAGCTCGGTTTTTCATTCCGTTACAACGGCGAAGCAATTCTCCTAGATTTCATCGATTACATTGCCGTTGAAGAGTCATTTCTTCCGTCTGGTCTGATTTCGTCCGTAGTAACACTGATCAGCAGCACTCAGTTTGCAAGCTTTAGAAATTATTTTTAAAAAGCATCTAATTTTTTTTAGAAAAAAGTTTCAAGTGTAGTAATGGCTTGACCAAATTCAAGTCGGTCACCTCGACTACCTCAAGGATGAATGGGTAGAAATCGATCGAGCAGATATTGAACGGAAATACATTGACTGCCTGAATAAAATATATGTAATTCTTTTTTATTCGTGTGGGGTATTTTTTTATTTGGTTCTCTAATTTAGCGCTACAGCTGATCCTGGTTGGTCATGTCAAAAGATTGTTTGTGAATGTTTTGGTTCAAGATGATTCACGTTTTTTATTCGAGTTTACAATCCTAAATAAGCTTTTTGTGCAGTTTGTCGCCTTTCACCCGAAAGTGGCAAATTTAACAAATTTCATGAAACCCTTTGGCTATTTATTTTTTAAAATCTCTGTAAACGTACGTAATAAACAGCAGTTTGTTTATTATTACAGAGAAGAGACTTGCGACGATAACTCTGCTGCTTTTACGTTATTGCAATGTGTCTTGCTTGGCATGTCCGTGTCCTTGTGAATCGATAGGCCATCATACTGCTGTAGATGTAAACAGTTTATTTATGGAAGAAGTACTGTACACACTTGTAATTGCTACAGAGCGCTTACATGCCTGCAAACATAATTTGAAAAATAATATCTTTATTTGTTTTTAAAAAATTAAAAAATAAGGTATTTTTTCGGAACAAATCATCTTTGAAACATGTTTTCTCATTTCTGATGCCAGCTTCTGTTGACAAAACGGACAAAAATTAAATAAACAAATTTGAATGTGGGGAAATTACCAAGAAATCACTACAATAGAAAAAAACGAATCAATTTTTATGACCAAAGTTTAATTTTGACGGTGAATAGAATAGTGCAATAATACCAACTAATCAAATGCAACAATGCAATACATCATAACACTATCTATCTATTAATACGAGTACAATGGAACAATGCGACAATGCAGAAATACAAAAACTGCGACTAACACCGCAAAAGATTTCTATAAGCATTAATCGGTTTTCGAGGAACTAGTTCAATATTTTTGTGGGCAAAAATTAATTACATTATTACCAAAAACCAGGAAACGAATCCGTGAATTGGATTTCCACTGAATTAGTTTTTCTCAGTGTAATGTCCCAGAACGTTCAACTGCCACATCGTTTTAAACAAATGCAAATATTTTTGTCAACGTGACCTTTTAACCGGGGAAAACCAGCCCCAGAGAAAAATGAGAAAGTTTTACTTTTGCTGTCTTGAAATGCAAACTCTGACTGTTAAGTGACGGTTTTGTACTAAGAGACGATGCTGATGCGGCTTCAGCACTCTTTCCTGGACATTTTAAAAACCTGGTTACGCATTATTTATTTAGACGTTTTTCTTGACTGTCTGATTAGGATGGGGTACTGCTCGTGTGGATGTGTCTGTGTCTGTACGTGTGGATGTGTCCGTACGTGTGGATGTGTCTGTACGTGTGGATGTGTCTGTACGTGTGGTTGTCTGTACGTGTGGATGTGTCTGTACGTGTGGTTGTGTCTGTACGTGTGGATGTGTCTGTACGTGTGGATGTGTCTGTACGTGTGGTTGTCTGTACGTGTGGATGTGTCTGTACGTGTGGTTGTGTCTGTACGTGTGGATGTGTCTGTACGTGTGGTTGTGTCTGTACGTGTGGATGTGTCTGTACGTGTGGATGTGTCTGTACGTGTGGATGTGTCTGTACGTGTGGATGTGTCTGTACGTGTGGATGTGTCTGTACGTGTGGATGTGTCTGTACGTGTGGATGTGTCTGTACGTGTGGATGTGTCTGTACGTGTGGATGTGTCTGTACGTGTGGATGTGTCTGTACGTGTGGATGTGTCTGTGTCTGTATGTGAAGATGTGAATGTGTAGCTCATAATATGAAATAATATACAAAACATGATGTGACTATACTTCGTGCAACTATATAAACACGATTTTATTTTACATAAATTGTATTAGTTTAAGTAACACCTGAATGTTTATATGTTTATTATATTTTCAATTAAAAAAAATAAAGTTTTTTTAATTAATTCAAAATCCTAATCAGCGCAATTTATTATGTTAAACATTAAGAAAGCAGGTATTTTATATACACAACTTCAATTGGTTTTCATTTTCACACATAAAACAAATGTTTTTAAAACTATCATCTAATCCGATATCTTGGCCGGAGAATGCTGGACTTCTCCAGGAAGAATATAACCATTATTTCCTGCACTCGTTCTATCTATGCTACGTGGAACTTGAACCCCCCGAATTAATTCTTGAAATTTTTTAATGCATGAAAACGTAATACTCGGCGTGCTTAAGTGTGTGCTTGACTAAGGGCGCAGGCAGAAAGAGGTAATTTTGGGTTAGAATTTCCTCTCTCCGAAATTATTCCAGTAAGTTGTTTAATGCATGAAACGTATTACTTGGTTTGATTAAGTGTAAATTAAAAAAATAAATATTATTCCACAAAATATTACTACATAAAAATATATAAATAAACTGGTGTAACTGATGATAAAATCAAAAAAAAATTGATGTACAATTATCTTTGTTAATTAGCTATTATAAATGTATAAATAATTTCCTACTGTTGCTTTCATGAAAATATTTGGGGTTTTTCATATATATATATATATATATATATATATATATATATATATATATATATATATTTATATATATATATATATATATATATATATATATATATATATATATATAATATATAGAAAAAACTGTTTTAAGAAGTTGTTCATCGGAGAACAGATTAAATGGTTGAACTTTTTGTATATTTAAAGATATTCCACACCAATAGTGGACTATATTTTAAATAAGATGGCTAATATATTATCAAACTAAATAGTTTATTTGTCTAATTAATACACAATATTTCTTTACATTAAAATTTTTTTTATATATTATTTTAATTTAAAATGAAATTATTCTGCTCTTTGAAATAAAAGTTGATTTGACTGTAAAAAAGCTTTTGTTGTTTAATAAGTTTTAAAAGTATAAACTAATAAAAGCTGAAAAAATTGCATGCTCTCAAAAAATGTCATACCTTCCAAAAAAATTTTTTACAAATCCCCCGCAAAAAAAATCATGGGCGGTCATTGGTGCTAATCACATGAGCTTTTAGTGCTACTCAAATAAAAACCTTAAAAATAAATTTTAAACATTGTCAGGTCAAATTTGCAATTTGACAAATTCTAAACAATTCTTAAACGACAAGCTGGAAATAAAGAGCCAGATGCAATGAAAATGTTTTGTTAATGCAAACACACTGTTGTAGGTAAAATGGCTTTTTACCATAAAATGGTAGATACTATCACAGGGCAATATTATCATCGTCATCGTCATCGGCATCGCCATCGTCATCGTCGTCGTCGTCATCATCATCATCACTCCAAGCGATCAATCTTGTCAATCAATAACATCTTGAACATTTTTTAAACCTCAGAAGATTTTAAAGATTGAGTGGTAGTTTTTCCTATTTTCAAATCATGCTTCTGTGGTTTTTTGCAACTTTATCTTTAACGAAAAATGTTAGTCTTGAAATATTAACGCTGCTTTAAATATTTAGGCTTAGTAGTTTTAATCTTTTTGACATTTAACCCACTTTCTCTTATTCTCATTCCAAAACTTAAATTTTTTCTTAAAAACCCTTTTTTCTTTAAAAGTTTTTATTCTATATTTGATTTATTAAATAAAAAAGTGTTTTATTACACTTATAACTGAATAACATAAATCAAATTACGTTTATAACAAAGCCGGTTATAGCGAATTCCGCATGCTATAATATGGAGCTTTGTAATAACCAGCTTTGTTATAAGCGCAATTCGTTATAACTGATTTCGTTGTTAGTGGAGCTGACTGTATATTTTAATCATCATCTCGCCCATCTCTTGTTTCAATAACGTTTACTTTTACTCTTCATTAAATGGCGAAGACCTCCCGCTAATACAATACAAGAGATTGTGCACGGCCGCTTCACGCTTCGCCAAGCACATCTTTCGGAAAGTCGATTCCACCCACGCTTGGTCAGTATAACCACTTTCCAATCTGCATATTCTCAGCAAAGATAATCTCCTTTTCACTCACATATTCCTAGCATAACCACCTTTCAACCAGCTCCTGAACATTTTTAATATAACCACTATCCTTTCTATCTACGCCTTTTCTACATAAGCACATTCCCACCTACACATTTTTTTATATAACCATTTTTCCACCTACACACTTTCTATATAACCACATTTTTACCTACGCATTCTCTACACAACCACATTTCCAGCTACGAATTTTCTATATAACCACATTTCCACCTACACATTTTCTACACAACCACTTCCCATTTACACATTCTCTACATAACCACTTTTCCAATTACAAATTGTTTACATAACTGTATTTCCTCCTACACGTATTCTACATTACCACTTTTCCACCTACATACGTATTAAAAAAAATATTTTTCTAACCCACGTTTTCTTAATATAATCAACAATTTCAAGAATATTTTGCATACTTTTTACTCACAGCTTTTTTCTTGAGAATTAAATAACATCAAGAAAATAAAAAATTTAACAAATCTTTCAACTAATTATAATTATTTCATTTAAATTTATATTTTCTTCACCAACCATCCGTAAACTCCTCCTTTTATTTTCCACCTTAAAACCTTTGCGTCGCTTTTTTCTCCCACACAGGATTGGCATCATGAGCATGAATAAGCAGGCATCTTCATCGCTATCGTTACTATCGGCATCATCACTTTTACCATTGACATCAAAGACGCCATCATCATCATCATCGTCGTTATTGGCATCGCCTCTGTCATGATCATCATCGTCGTCATCGTCATCGTCATCGTCATCGTCATCGTCATCATCATCATCATCATCATCATCATCATCATCATCATCATCATCATCATCATCATCATCATCATCATCATCATCATCATCATCATCATCACACGACTCAATATTTCATAAATGTCACAAAGCCTTACACTACAACTCATCCGTTTATGCCGAGGATTCATTTCCAACTGACACAACGAGAACAGCTGCATTTATTTTACTTATAAAAAAATTAAAAAAAGTTTTTTGGTTTTGAGGAATCACTTTTGGCATTTGTGTTTTTTCGAGCAGCTGGAGGTCTCCAGTTGGTGTATTTTTCATTCATGATAGATAAATAAATAAATAAATAAATAAATAAATAAATAAATAAATAAATAAATAAATAAATGAATGAATGAATGAATGAATGAATGAATGAATGAATGAATGAATGAATGAATGAATGAATGAATGAATGAATGAATGAATGAATGAATGAATGAATGAATGAATGAATGAATGAATGAATGAATGAATGAATGAATGAATGAATGAATGAATGAATGAATGAATGAATGAATGAATGAATGAATGAATGAATGAATGAATGAATGAATGAATGAATGAATGAATGAATGAATGAATGAATGAATGAATGAATGAATGAATGAATGAATGAATGAATGAATGAATGAATGAATGAATGAATGAATGAATGAATGAATGAATGAATGAATGAATGAATGAATGAATGAATGAATGAATGAATGAATGAATGAATGAATGAATGAATGAATGAATGAATGAATGAATGAATGAATGAATGAATGAATGAATGAATGAATGAATGAATGAATGAATGAATGAATGAATGAATGAATGAATGAATGAATGAATGAATGAATGAATGAATGAATGAATGAATGAATGAATGAATGAATGAATGAATGAATGAATGAATGAATGAATGAATGAATGAATGAATGAATGAATGAATGAATGAATGAATGAATGAATGAATGAATGAATGAATGAATGAATGAATGAATGAATGAATGAATGAATGAATGAATGAATGAATGAATGAATGAATGAATGAATGAATGAATGAATGAATGAATGAATGAATGAATGAATGAATGAATGAATGAATGAATGAATGAATGAATGAATGAATGAATGAATGAATGAATGAATGAATGAATGAATGAATGAATGAATGAATGAATGAATGAATGAATGAATGAATGAATAAATGAATAAATAAATAAATAAATAAATAAAAAAATAAAAAAATAAAAATAAATAAATAAATAAATACTCATTGAGTCTTAAAAGTAATTTTAAGCCGTTCTGTTTTTTCACTTTTTTGTAGTCGAAAAACAAATTTTCTATATCAGTAATTTGTAAAGATGTTTTAATTTTTTTGAGTATTTAAATATTTATTATTTTAAGTCCGGTATAATTGCATCGATTTTCATTTTTTTTTTGCTGTACGAAATAATCCACTATCTAACTTTAATGTTTATGTTTTTGTACGTGTATTAATGAGTTAAAAAGTGTATACTTGTTTTCATTTTCTTCCATCCTCATTAAAGATAAACAATTAATCAAAATCAAATGATTTTTTTCTCACAGAATAATTTAAAATTCTCCCAGAAGTGCCATCGACAATCCGACTTTCGAAGAGGATGAGTTAAATTCATCCGAACATGTAATTTATGCAGACGCGTAACTTATGCAAACGTGTAAACTATGAGAACATTTGAGTTATGCGGACTTGTAATTTATGCAAACATGTAAATTATGCAAGCTTGTAATTTATCCAAACATGTAAACTATAAAAACATTTGAATTAAACAAATATGTAATTAATGCAAATATGTAACATATAAAAGCATTCACAGTTATGCAGATACGTTATGTATGCAAACATGTAAACTATAAAAACATTTGATTTAAACAGATATGTAATTAATGCAAATATGTAACATATAAGAGCATTTGAATTATGTAGATATGTAAGTAATGCAAATATGTAACATATATGAGCAGTTAACTTATGCAAACATGCAAACTATGAAAACATTTAAAGTTATGCAGATATGTAATTAATGCAAATATGTAACATATAAGAGCATTTGAATTATGTAGATATGTAATTAATGCAAATATGTAACATATATGAGCAGTTAACTTATGCAAACATGCAAACCATGAAAACATTTAAAGTTATGCAGATATGTAATTAATGCAAATATGTAACATATAAAAGCTTTTACAGTTATGTAGAAACGTTATTTATGCAATAAAAATTATTTGAATTATGCAGATATGTAATTAATGCAAATATGCATTTACAGTTAAGCAGATACGTTATTTATGCAAGCATGTAAACTATAAAAACATTTGAATTAAACAGATATGTAGGTAATGCAAATATGTAAGAGCATTTTAGTTATGCAGATATGTGATTAATTCAAATATGTAACATATAAGAGCATTTGAGTTATGCAGATATAAAATTTATGCAAACATGCAAACTATGAAAACATTTAAAGTTATGCATATATGTAATTAATGCAAACATGTAAATTATAAGAGCATTACAGTTATGGAGATATATAATTTATACAAACATGTAAACTATAGGAAGGTTTGAGTTATGAAGACATGTAATTTATGCAAGCATTTTATTTATCCTTTCCGGCCAGATCGACGGTCACATGACCTTGACCTCGACCTTGTTTTGTGACATCCTGCCACTGTCTCACATACGCCCGACTGAAGGTCGACTGTTTTCATAAATATTTAAATTAATTTTAATTAAATCTACGGAGTTTATTTGTTGTCGATACTTCAAAACTTTAATAATCTAAAAATTGTTTTTCCAATTTTACTGGCAAAATGGCGCCTGTTTCCTTTTTCTTCCGCGGATTTTCGACATTTTGGAAATTTTCCGCTTTGACGCGCAAATAATTTAAAGCGTCTCACAGTAATCGTGAAAAAATGAGCGCAGAAGAGAGAAAGACAGATTAGAGAGAGATGTCTTTCGTGCACAAATGTCCAGCAAATGTGATGATGTGGTACGATTATTACGTGATTGCTTGGTCGTCATGAAGAGTTTTAATGGGTTCTGTCCACGATGAAATAAATAATTTATCTGGTGATTTAGTGCTACGATAATGATATTATGTGACGCGGTAATTGTGTGATAAAGATGCTTTGACACTTCCATAGAAAACAAGATGGATGACAGAAAAAAAGAGAAATATGAAGTGATGACGTCACGCAACTCTGACCTGCGATGACTCATCTTATTGCGCATGACTGATTTCTTTCCAGAACTTGTTTTTCTTCCGACTAAAAATCTCCACCAACCACGTCACGCCACCATTCCATTTTCATTGTCGTTTGAGTCCTTAATTTTATTCGTGTGCTTGTCCAGTAAGGTGTTGTCACTAAATCATTTTCAACTCGGTATTATGCAAATTAGATTTTTTTTGAATTAATGAACTAATATTTGACTACCACATGTTTAATTGTTATTTATTTCAGTTTTAAATTTCAGTTTAAAGTGTAAAAATGTTTGCTTCATAACTTCAAATTTGCGCAAAAATAGTTTTTTTTGTAAAACAAATATATAAAAACGAGTTTATAATGAATAAAAACAACAAATTTGAAAGTATTTAATTCAAAAATGTTGTTTCAACCCAAAAACGTTTTTCTTGATTTTTCTCATATGCATTCGCTTCCGTTCCGGATTTTTTCAGTTTTGAATTCTTCCGGATTGTTGTTAAATGTCAGTCAACTTCAGGAAGTGATGCGAGTAGAGAAACATATTTGTTCCTCCGAGTCAAACCAGCGTTGAAGTAACATAAAATGTGATGTGATGAATTTATTTGCTATTGCTGGCAATAAAACTTTCTCATAATTCTTAGGAAACAAATATATTTTGTATTCAAGTTTTACTTTTTAAATAATTATATGTATATATATTTATAGACATAAAGTATTAATTAATAAATTTATTTCCAATTGATTATGGTTAAAAACAAATGATGGCAAACGAGTTTGGTGGTCATTCGGCAGAAATCAGTAAATGAGTTTGTTCATATAAATTCTTTTATCTATCTGTATTTGAACCGTTAGGTACTGCGATCAATTGAGTCCGTAAGAATTGTGTATAGTAATGACTCGTGGCTGGAAAGTTTCGAGTATTTCTTCCTTCTCCTCCGTCATTAATCTCTTTCTTTCCACCAATTACCCGCTGGAGGACTGGTCTCTTAGTGTTTCTTTTTTCTTAACCTTTTTTGGCCAGAAAATTGAATTTATTCAGGATTTTTTAAAACCTTTCACGTAAATCAGGTAAACTATTTTAAATGATTTCCGATGTTTGTTTTATTATGAACAAACTGCAAAAATTAAGAAAAGAACAACGCTTGAATGAGAATACGAACAGTCAAATGAACGAACCCAAGAATTAATGAACCGGCGAACAAACCAATTAACAATTGAACGAACGACTGGACGTTTCGAACAGGTATATCCAGAACGCATTTTTTTCTGGAATAATTGGAAGTCTCTGCGCACACAATAATCTCCATTTCTCTCTTTTTTCCACTCCTCTCACGACTTGCTTATGAAATTAACAAAACCAGATGGGAGAGAGAAAAAAATGAATTTGATAAATGTCTACCATTTGCAGGAATCAGATGGAAAAGCACGCAAAAATGTAAATTAATGAGTTTATTCATATTTTATTAAAACAAAAAATTTTCTAAACGACGACGACAAAGACGAAACTTCTTTTTTCAAATTTTATTTTCGCAGCAGATTTTTTTTTGCGTGAAATATTTCTTATGGAAATACATTTTTTCTCTTCCAACCAATCGGATCGTCGCCGAAAAAAGAGACGAGGAAAATTGCGGGACATGAAAGGGATTCATTTCTCCATCAGGAGATGCGTGAAATTTGCCATTTTTCAGAGTAGAAATTGCAAAGCAGAACGCTCGTGTGTGTGTGGAGGCAAGAGATTGATATCTTAGAAAAATGACAGATCAAATGAAACCGTGTTATCATCGCACGCTCGCTTTTGTGACGAACAATCAAAAAAGACTCAGAATGGAAATTAGTTTTTACAGCACAATATGTCGCATAATTACATTTTTATTCTGAATCAAAAATCTATAATATCTCAAATTGATTTTTTCCACTACACTAATTATATTGGTTTTTTGTATCTGAAATTAGTTTAAATTACTTATAAATACATTGAATTGTGACAAAATTAATGTTTTAGTTGTATGTATGTATGTATGTATGTATATATATGTATGTATGTATGTATGTATGTATGTATGTATGTATGTATGTATGTATGTGTGTATTTAAGTATGTATGTTGAAAATAATTGATGATACAAAATTCAAATTTTTGTTTAATTCAAATAAATTTTAAAATAAAACATTTATAAAAGACATCTTGTCCTGAAATGATACTTAATACATCAGCATGACGAAATGTGTGAAATTCTCCAGTTGCAATATATCGTGAAGCCGTATTTTTCCGCTTTTTTCAAACACAAGTTAAATAACACATACATACACACGTGTATATATATATATATATATATATATATATATATATATATATATATATGTGTGTGTGTGTGTGTGTATGTATGTATGTATGTATGTATGTATGTATGTATGTATGTATGTATGTATGTATGTATGTATGTATGTATGTATGTATGTATGTATGTATGTATGTATATGTGTATGTATTTATGTGTGTGTGTGTGATATTGAAAGTCCAATGTGGTCAATTCGACAAAAAATCCATGCATTGCCTTCCTAACGTGTGGCAGACTCTCACCTCTCCAGCTCCACCGATATTATAAACCGCTCATCTTCTAACTTGCCGTCTTCAAATGGAGCCGGCAGCGCAGAGAGAACAACGCAGAAGGAAAGAGTAAACGAAATCATGCTGAATCCTGAATTCAATAATAAAGATATTTTTATTTGTAGTGCTGGTAGATGAATAGCAGTTGACTGCACGTGAGTCTGTCATGTGGAACATTTCATGCGCCCCGTTGAATAATATTAATATTAATAACAATGATAATAATAATCTGCCAATAATTAACAATGGCAGTCGTGACTCGTGTGATTCCAGCTACAACATCATTAGAAATAACGACAGACACATCACCAATACTCACCAGTATGATTATTATCATAACCATCAATGGTGGTTTCTCTTCCTCAGTGTTGTACCCCTGGGTACTCTGTTCGGCAACAGTTTAGTAATTCTGGCGGTGATAACCCAGAGAAATCTGCGCAATATTTCAAACAGGGTCATTGCCAGTCTTGCGCTGACTGATTTTCTCTTGGCACTGTTTGTGGTCCCGTTTGGAATATATCAGCTTGTGAGTTGTTTGATTTTTATATTACCAATTTATAAAAAAATTATTCTTTGAACTTATACAATTTCACTGTGTAATTTTGAATATTATGTTTAAGACACATTAGGTTTAGAGTTCTAGTAATTTTAACGATATATTTGTACGTATAATGATGTTTGTTAATTATTGTGTACATTCTTTTCTGCTTTAAAAATCCTATTATCATGTAGTCTTCCGGTTGTTTTTTCTTTCAAAACTTTGCACTGAAAATTAAAAAAAAACTATTCAGACCAAATCGTTTGTTGCTCTAAAAAAACCTTGATTTCCTTTTGAGACAAATTAAAAATTTTAAATTAGTTTATGTCAACAAACTTTTACTAATTATATAAAAACACAAACTCTAGAAAGAAAGACAATCAAGTTTTTAACTGAAAAAAACATCCGAAAGATCAGCAGAAGTATCAGACAGGAGTGGGCCTGCCTGAGATTGAATGAGTTTGAAGTTTGTCTCGAAAGAGAAAAAAAGATTGCTGACCTAAGAAAAATTACTACTCGCGTTGCCTGTTAAATATTCTAATTAAGAATTTAAAAGGTTCAGAATTTTTTTTAAGAAAAAGAAAAATTAATGCATATGCAAATGCGGTTCCGTTTTGTTGTTGGTGTTTAATGATATTCTGTAAAAAAAAAGATTATGAAAACGTTGAAATAAAAACTCTGTAATTGATGCACTTTTAAATCAAGTTTATTTTAATTAATTACAGTAAATTAAATTTGAAATAGTCACGTTAGTCATTCATCTTTCTTCCCGTCACTTCAAAAGTTTCCTCACCCCTCCAACCTCCCCCCTTTCCCATCATTCGATCCCATGTTTCCTGCTATCAAATCCAGCCATTTGCACCAGTTAAAAATGTAATGCAAGAGACTAAAGGAAAAACATAGTCATCAAATTTTTGTATAAAAAATAATTTACAGTTCATTAAGTTTTTTGCAGCATGGCTTCTAATCATTAAATCGCTTATCTCTTCCTCTCACGGGTTTTCATTGAGAGAAATTGACACTCGCAATATAACGTAAATTACCTCCATGAAATTGAAAGCATGCTTACTTTTACAAATCTCCTCGTCGACTCTAAGCTTTGTATTTTAAAATTATAATTATCAACATAAATAAATGTTGCTCTTACGAAAGAGCCATTTTTGTTGGCGAGATATGTCGGGCACCGAGAGGGAAGATTATTATCGGGCAAGAAACATGTTATCAAAATGATCATTATTTTGTCTTCCTAGTCTCTTATTTTATTATTTTTTATTATTATTGTTGCTGTTATTGTTCTTATTTTTATTACTGTTTTTGTTTTTATTTCTATTTTTATTTATTATTGTTACTGAAGAAGTATAGAAAATGCATATTCTGATTCAAACACAGCGTGAAGACTGACTCCTTGAGTCGCATTCGAAGAATTCGATTTCCTATCGATCGATGTCTTAAAATGTATTTATAATTGTAATTCATATGAGTTTTAAACTTATTGTGCATCATCACCGTCATTATTATCATCATCACCGTCATTATTATCATCATCACCATCACAACCACCACCGCCATCCTCATTATCATCATCATCATCATCAGCAGCAGCAGCAGCACAAGCATCCGCATCATAATCATAATCATCATGCTCATTATACTCATCTACTCATCATAATCATCATCATCATCATCATCACCATTAGAATAAAAAAAAACATTGACCAAGTATTCTAAATACTTGATATGGGAAATATGCGAGGATAGGAAATATAAGAATCTTTCGAATCAATATGGAGAAAACAAAATTTTTATTATAAATTTTGATTTAAAAAATTATACATTGCAATTGTTTAATGAACAGGTGGTTTATTTCACTTAATTTTTTTAAATAAATTGTATGTAATAGTTAATTTAAATTTTTTCCAATAAACCTGAAAATTTAACACAATACAAAGTCATTAGCGTCAATTTGATACCTTAAATTTTAACTCAATTTGATGACGGGAAGTATGTTTTTTAAGCATCAAAGTGTCCCAACCCACGTTCAAGCAAGCAAACACGGTGCAGTGAATATAAAGGATTTAACAGGTGAACCGTTAAAAATATTGTTATTCGCAAATCCTTTATATTTTGCAATTCGGCAGCTCATAATTTTTTGCAAATCATTTGTTTATGAGAATATGTCTGTAAAATAAAAAAAGATTGATCACAATCTTTTAAAAACTTGATATGTAAGGTATGTGAAGATTGAAATTATAAGAAACTTTTGAATAAATATAGAAAAAACAAAGTTTTTATTATTCAATTTTAAATTGAAAAATCAAATGTCGTTTTTTCAAATAAACAAAAAACTGATGGTTCATTTCAGTACATAAAATTTTTAATTTAAAAAAAAATAAAATCTTAATTAATTTTATTTTATATTTCATTCAAATTTTGTCCAATCAGTTTGAAAATAATTAAATAAAAGAAGTTGGTTTTTTCAAACATCAAAGTGTCCTAAGGTATGGCTCAAGCCCTCAAGCAAGCAGACACGGTGAAGTTAATATAATAAAATTTAAGAACAAAATTTTTATTGTAATAAATCTTTGTTTTAAAACACTAATTATTTTTTAATAAATTTAAAAGTGATAATTTATTTATCATAAAAATATATTTGTAATTAGAAAAATTAAATTTTGGTTAAGTCTATTTTATAATTTATTTAAATTCTCTACCATCAATATGAATATTTGATAAAATGCAAAGTCATTGACAATAATTCAATACACCAAGTTAGAACTCGATTGGGTGACGGAAAGTATGTTTTTTAAGCGTCACAAGGTGACCAACGTCACAAGGTGACCAACGCCACAAGGTGACCAACGTCACAAGGTGACCACGTCACAAGGTGACCAAAGTAATAAGGTGACCAACGTCACAAGGTGACCAACATCAAAAGATGATCAACGTCACAAGATGACCAACGTAATAAGGTGACCAACGTCATAAGATGACCAACGTCACAAGATGACCAACGTCACAAGGTGACCAACATCACAAGACCAACGTCACAAGGTGACCAGCATCACAAGGTGACCAACGTCACAAGACCAACGTCACAAGGTGACCAACATCACAAGGTGACCAACGTCACAAGGTGACCACGTCACAAGGTGACCAAAGTAATAAGGTGACCAACGTCACAAGGTGACCAACATCAAAAGATGATCAACGTCACAAGATGACCAACGTCACAAGGTGACCAACATCACAAGACCAACGTCACAAGGTGACCAGCATCACAAGGTGACCAACGTCACAAGACCAACGTCACAAGGTGACCAACATCACAAGGTGACCAACGTCACAAGGTGACCACGTCACAAGGTGACCAAAGTAATAAGGTGACCAACGTCACAAGGTGACCAACATCAAAAGATGATCAACGTCACAAGATGACCAACGTAATAAGGTGACCAACGTCATAAGATGAACAACGTCACAAGATGACCAACGTCACAAGGTGACCAACATCACAAGACCAACGTCACAAGGTGACCAGCATCACAAGGTGACCAACGTCACAAGACCAACGTCACAAGGTGACCAACATCACAAGGTGACCAACGTCACAAGGTGACCAACGTCACAAGGTGACCAACGTCACAAGGTGACCAACATCACAAGCTGACCAACGTCACAAGGTGACCAACGTCACAAGGTGATCAACGTAACAAGGTACGGCTCAATTAAGCAAACAAAGAGACACAATGAAGTTAATATAAAAAATTTAGAAACAACAAAATCAGGAAATTTCAAAACGTTGTTGCTATTGTATTATACGCAAGCAATATATTTTACTTGAGAAAAAACGGATAAAAAATCGCTAATGGGATAAAACAGATAGAAATTCACGAGATAAAACAGATACTAAATCACACTTGCAATCAAACGGACACAAAATCACACATGAGATAAAGCAGATGTGATAAACCTGATATAAAATAAGACATGTGATCAACCAGGTACATAGTTTTTTGTTTCCCTTTAAAAGTTATCATTTTATTTGAAAAAAAAATCTCATTAAAATAATTTAGTTTTTTTATAAATTATTTTTACATCATTTGAAAAGTTTAAAGTTTCAGATTAAAAAAAACCACGCATGGAAAAAAATGATATAATTCCATCTCTAACTCATTAAATTCTCAAGCATTTCACATGTGTTTTTAATCTTTTCAAAGTCTTGCTAATTTTAAATTCAACACCTCATTGTATTTTTTTAAAGTATACTTCAAAAAACACAAAATTCAAAAAAAAAAAAATTCTCTTAAGGTAGTCCAGTGAATTTTTTATTTTCCTCATAAACCAAGCAGCAGGAGATGATGCGAAGTTAGCTAGCACTTTTGAAAGATCAAAGTGCACCATCGATATCCGAGTCATTAGGACAATTAGGAAGAGAGGCAAGCACCAAAATGATCAAATCTGCAATTTGAACCTCGAATAGTAAAAAATATAAAACAAATTGTTCGTTTTATATAAAAAAAAACATCAATTTTGCGTCATTGGGAAAAATGAAGATGAATCACTCACGTAAACTTAAAATTGGTAATTTTTTGTTTGCTAAGTTGATAGACCTTAGACGTATCAATTAAACATTAAAAATTAGAAATATACCTCGTTAAAATTAAAGTTCATAAATAGTTATTGACAGAAAACGCTATATTCCTTTCCACACTTTCACACAATCGCTTAGCAATTTAAAAAAAAACTTGAGGAAGTAAATAAAATATGTGTAAAATCATCAAGAAATGAAAGTAGTTGTTTGATCCCACGATAAACAGATAGGAATAGCTCTTGAAATGATGATGATGGTGTTGCTGTATAGAGATGTCGGATTGTTCTTATTAAAAAGTTCGCAATCTGAAGTTCAGTCGCTTAGCGATTTGTGACTGTTTGCTAATTATTTCCATCTTTCAAGACACGACATAACAAAACGTCCTTTGAAAATAATTGAGATTTCATGAAAAGGTATTTCAAAGTTGCAAAGTAATTTCAATAATCATATGAAAGTATTGTGCAAGATTGATTAAAATGTGTTTAGTTAGACGTGGGAATGGTTATTCAGCCGTGAAATGGCCGAGTATATAGGGGGACTCGTGTTGGCCAAATTAGGGCGTAAAATATGTTATCCTTGCTATCAAAGGGTGGATATATGGAATTATATATTACTTATAGTGATGACGATGATGATGATGATGATGATGATGATGATGATGACGACGACGACGACGACGACGACGACGACGACGACGATGGTGATGACGATAATGAAGATGATGATTATAGTTCTGTAATAATGTTCTCGTATTTTCTCTTATTTCTTCATCTGTAACTTGAAGAGCTCTATTTACGCTGCATATTTGCTTCAGCTTGAGATGCCTTGAGGGATGGTGCTGGTGTTTGGGAATCGGGATTTTTTTTAATTGGTTCAGAGTCTACGTCAACACGGTTTAAATTTTTGAAAATATTTTCAAAATGAAGTGGTGTGGAAATTATCGGTCATCTGGAAAAAAGTAAATTGTTTACAGAAGCAACATATTTTGTCAGATGTCATGGAAATGGTTGTGGAGGTTCGCGGCAAATATTGAGCTTTCCAGAGAAGCACTTAATATTGCTGAAATAGCGAATCGAACGATGCGGATATTCGATGTAATGCTTCTTCTGGAAAGCTGATAATTCGGTTTGGAATTATAAACCGGCTGGCATTATTCGGATACTGATTCGGTTAATAAAAATGACGACTGCGATCAAGAGATCAGTCCGCAAGATTGTCTAATATAAAAGCCGGTATTCAGCGACGCATTTGCTATTACTAAAACAATAGAATTCAATGAATTGAAAAATATCGAATGGTCTAAGCTGTTCGATCTGATTATTTTCACCATGAAAATGAGAATTGCGGACCTGTGAATGTTTGATGCACAGACTCCTGGAAGTAACTACAAAGTGGACTTGCATGATCAGAGGGACTTGCATGATGAAGGACTTGCATGATGAAGGACTTGCATGATTAGGAACTTGCATGATTAGGGACTTGCATGATTAGGGACTTGCATGATGAAGGACTTGCATGATTAGGAACTTGCATGATTAGGGACTTGCATGATTAGGAAGACTTGCATGATCAAGGACTTGCATGATTAGGGACTTGCATGATTAGGGACTTGCATGATCAAGGACTTGCATGATTAGGGACTTGCATGATTAGGAAGACTTGCATGATCAAAGGGACTTGCACTTTTTTGCGGCCGGTCTGTTCAATCATTTGTGATCGACACAAACAAATTAAAGTTTTTTGAAGAGAAAAAAACAATTTTAGATGATGGATTGAACTCAGTGCATGCATTTATCGACTGTAATGCTTAGTCAAATATAAAGCGAAAAGTGATAAGTACCTTTTATATATTTATGTCAGATTTGTTGCCTATTATGTTTATAGATTTTTTGTTAAAAAGATCTTGGTTAAGTTTTTTAGTTTCTTGCAGTTAGATGAATTTACGGAATTTATTTTAGCTGACCATTCATTTTCTTTTAATTCAATTCTGGATCTTTTCGTTTTTTTTCTAAAATTTCATAAGATTTCTTTTTTCAATAAAATTTTTAAGATAGAAGTTGTCGAAAACGTTGAATATTTTATGTTTCTTTTACTTATTGGTCTCAGTGATTTACTAATGCTGAATTAGATAGGCTGTTGCTGTGGGGTTTTAAATTTGGAAAACCCTTCTTGCCTCAGATGAACTTGAAAACAAAACACGTAACAATATAAAGATAAATTTATGGTATACATTTTTTAAAGGCAAAAAAAAGTTTTTTTTAATTCAATTTATTGCATTGCCACTTCAAATAAACTAAATTTGAAGTGGCAATGCAATAAATTGAATTAAAAAAAACTTTTCTTTGTCTTTAAAAAATTAATACGTAATTCTTTTTAAGATTGTGTGCTAATTAATGTTACAAAGGGCGTGCCTACTGGCAGGAAATTTACCAAATCAAAATTTATATCAAAGATTTAAAAATGATTTATAAAGAAATCTTGCTTTTGAATATTGAGAATGCTCCAATAAAACTGATATATATTGTTACGATATCGCCAAATCGTATTCCGGGTTCTCTGGAATGGTTTTGTAGTTTATTGGAAACTAATATATGATAATAATAGCGGTTTAAATTCTATAACGTCAATCGAGCGGAAATTGATAATTAAATCAGCGATTATTATCTCATCACCCCCTTCTTAATTCTATTCGTCCCGAACAGCTTAGTCGCTTTTGAAAAATGCGACACTGCCACGAAATATTTTTAAAATCTGCTTTTCTTTTACGTTTTATCGCCAAAAACAGTAAAAAAAATAAAAAAAACCACCAAGCAACGTCGAGTAACCCAGCTGGTAAATTTTATAATTATATAAATTCATTCAATATTTATTTATTTGATCATTCAAAGTATTGATCAAAAAATAAAAGTTGCTCGTAAACAAACGCTATTCGCACTCCTTGTAAAAAATGTTTATCAAAAAATTCCAACCAGCTTCCATCAACACGTTCAAAGTTTATGAGAAGGCGTGTAAATAAACGCGATGATAAACCAGAAGATGAAACTTTTATCACTATCATTATTAAGATTCTGGAACCACATGATAATAATTATTATGCATCAATAATTATTTCGATATTATTTCATTTTCTGCTGTTTCAATAGCTGAGAACTGACTGATTAAAAAAAATCGAGTCGCATCACAAATTTACCGGCACGAAACTTGCGTTGTAAAAGCATAAAATTGCCGTACTTTTTTATTTTCTCAATAATGAATTCTTCCTCAAAACTGTGCAGTGAATTTCAATTTTAATTCGTAAACAAGCTTAAACCATTCAGTCCTTAATAAACCTACACTTTCAATGCACATACAGATACGTGCACATATAGACAGAAATACAGATACGTGCATATATATACAGACATACAAATAAGTGCACAAATATAAAAAATGCAGATACGTGCACATATATACAGAAATACAGATACGTGCATATATATATATATATATATATATATATACAGACACGTACACATATAGAGAGACATGTGTACATATATCAGACAGATGCACACATATCTTACCTGCGTTTTCTTTTGTAAATTAAAACTAAACTGGATATTTGGAAATGTCACGTTAAATGCAGAAAATTGTGACGTTTAAAATTGATATTCTCCATCTATCTCCCTGCAACTCTCTTACTTTATCTTGAATCAATTAAGATTAATGTAAATTATAGGTCCTAATTAATTTATAATGATTCTGTCATTTAACATAATTTATTCAGACTTTTAAATAACTGCAACTCTGCCACATGTCATTGTGAATTTTAACATCATTGAATGTCATGGGCTTTTTTTAAATATAAATTTTAACATACTAAAATATACTGTAACATCAACATATATCATTTACAGTGAGTGTATGTATGTATGCACTAGCTGATCCAGTGGGGCCAATCCGCCATGCCACCTCACATTTTGCCAATAGGCTTTGCCCCCCCCTGGTCGGAACTAAATTGAAAAATTGAAAAGCCTTAGAAAAAGCAAGCCAGGACTCATGACCACACTTTACAAATGAAATGTTTCTAAAAAATTTCAAGAGTAAGTAAATTTTTTAAAAGCTAAATAATCAAGCATTTCTCTCGCGTCTATATCGAAAGTCTCCTAGAAAGTGGAGGCTAAGTAAGCTAACTATTAAAAATTAAAACAAATAGCTTGTGAATGCCAAAAAATGATTATTTAAATAATGTTAAGCAGGAACGTTATTTCAGCAAAAATTGGAAGGGCAACATGTTGAAGGGACTCACGCGTTCAATTTTTTATGGGAGTTACTTTTCACAAAAATGTTCTAAAAACATCTACACTTTTCTTATCAAAAAAGCTGATAATAGATAGGGTAGTCGGAGGTGAGCCGTAACCAGGAATTTTAAAGTGGGGGAGCTCTGGAAGTTTTTTGCTCAACATTAAATTGCACAATCCAGCAATGCGCTCTCGCTGTTTTCAAAAATGACATCCCTGATGTCAAGGAGGCTTAGGGGATATGAAATCAAGTGTTCAAAGGCGTAGATAGGCCTTCATTTTTGAAAATCTTTTGCAACATAAGTGGCTCGCTGTTTAAAAATATTCTGATAAAGTTGGAGCTTGGTACGCATCTTGTGTATTCTTTGGCGTGTTTCATGATTTCATGCATACTATGATCATAGAATGGGTAAACTTCTAACCAGTTCCCTAACGAAATTCTCAGATCTTACTGGCTAGAATGGTGCACTGGATCTTCTCGATCAATTTAGTGTTCACCAGTGTTGGGTAAGTATTTCAAATATAAAATACAAAGACTGCAGTAAATACCTATATTTGAATGTTTTTCAAATACAAAATACATAAAAGTATTTTGCTGCAAAAATACTAAAATACTTTTTGTAACACAAAACATTAGCAACACGCATCACAAGTATGTTTTAGCAAAAAAAAGTTAACAAATCAAAATACAAAAATTCTTTTAAATACGTCTTTCAAAAACAATGTATTTGAAATACTACCCAACACTGGTGTTTACGAATATTTATATTAAAAAACGGGTCTATCCTGTTTAAAAGTTTGCAAATGGTTAGTTTTAATAAAAGGCGCTCCACGTTTTAAGCTTTAAAAATTATGGCATGTTTGTTATACGAATGTCGACAATTAATGCCTCCATCAAGAAATTTCTCACACAGCCCAGAGAAAAATATTTTCTTTTTTTCAGTTCACAAAAACGTCGTATTTAAAAAAAATATATATTATTTGTAACATATTTTAACATACTGTGTAACATGCTGTAACACAAAAAAAGATATTGTGGCATACTGTAGCATGCTGTAATGCACTGTAAATTCTGTGAATGTACGTTCGCACAGCATCCAATCAGCGGGACGTAAGTAAATAATTGAGATTTAATTTCTCATTTGAATTTTTATACCACCCGCATAAAACCTTTTTAGCACAACATCAATATTTCTTATGGGCTTTAAAAATTGATATACATAAATGCACTGCACATATATAATATAATTATAATTATAATATGATATAATATAATAAACAAACATAAACATAAATGAAATGATGGGCGCAAACTATAAGTCTCTATGCCCATATCTAGAATTATATAAAATATTGTTCATATATATGTTCTATAAATAAATGTATGTATATATTATTAAAAATCCTTTTTATAGTTATACATAATATCGCTTGATTTGAAATAACAGTCAATTAGTCTTTTAAATTCATTAACGTGTTCGGCTTCTATGATTTTCGAAGGGAGGTTGTTCCATATCGCAGCAGATCTGGTCAGGAAGAAATATTTTCTGCAGTTGCCGTTGAATCTTTGTGTTTCCAGTTTGAATTTGTAACCTCTTGTTCTTCTTTCTTCTGATATCTTTATATTAAGAAAACACAAACGTCCTTCTTTGTCTTGCATAAAGTTGTAGAGCATTATCATATCCCCCCTCAGTCTTCTGTACTTTAAACAAGGAAGCTTCAAAATTCTCATCCTGTCTTCATATTTCAATCCTTTGCATGCCTTGACCATTTTTGTTGCTCTCTTCTGGACTCTTTCAATGGCTTCTATGGCTTTTTTCCATGGTGACTACACACTGACTGATCCAATATGGATCTAACGAAAACTTTATAAATCAATATAAAAGAATTATTTGTCAAATCTTTAAAATTTCGTGAAATTAAACCTAACAGTGAAAAACATTTTTTAATTATTTCATAAATGTGATCTACAAATGTTAGTGAGCTCTGGAATGTAACACATAAATCTTATATTTTGTCAAAAAAATTAAGTTCCACTCCTTCTATATTATATAACCGACGATCTTCTAACTGGCGTCCATATCTCACCGCAACACATTTACCAGCATTTAGCTTAATTTCCCATTTTTTACTCCAATCTCCTAATGATTTCAAACAGCTCTGCAATATCATTCGATCATAACTGGTTTTTATAGTTTTAAATATTTTGGCGTCGTCAGCGTACATAAACAACTCCGCCGAGTTATTCTTAACTATTTCAAACATATCATTGACATAAATTATGTAAAGTAATGGCCCTAAAACACTACCTTGAGGTACCCCACTTGTAACTTTAAATCTGTTAGATGTGCTGTTATTAACCATAACACTACTTGTTCTATTTGTTAAATAATCTTTAATCCAATTAATTAAGCCTCCATTGACGCCATAATTTTTTAGTTTATCAATTAACTTTGCGTGAGATACACGATCAAACGCTTTTTCAAAATCCGTATATACCACGTCTATTGTTTCCCCTTTATCTATTGCACTGCTCCACATATCCATCAATTTTAACAACTGAATTGTAGTTGACTTTCCTCTCGTGAAGCCATATTGCCTATAATCTAGAAGCTTATTTCTATCAAAATGTATTATTAATTCATCCTTAATCAATGATTCTAACAGTTTACAGCAGATACAGCTTAAAGAGACTGGCCTATAATTACTTGCAGCATTTTTATCACCTTTCTTATAAACTGGGGTAATGATGGTATACTTCCAATCATCAGGGACCATTTGAGCTTGCAGTCATTTGTTGTACAAATTTCTTAAATAGCTAGAAATAGAATTTTTAAATTCTATCAGAACCCTTGAAAAAATATTATCTGGTCCTACAGATTTGTATTTATTTAATTTATTAATTTTATTTTCGACCGCGTATTTATTTATTATTACTTCCTCCATTATGTGGACAATAATATTATTGTTAATTGTGGGATTTATTTTTAGACTATCGTTGCTTATATAAACGCTTTTGAAAAATTCAGCTAAACAATTTGCCATATCAACGTCACCAGTTAGAGTTGTTGCAGACCCGTTTATATCAGTTTTTATCATATACTCTAACTTAGCTTGACAGTTTCTGTTTTTATTTATATGTTGCTAAAAGACTTTAGGATTGGTCTTAATTTTCTTGGCCAATTTCAGTGTCTCAGTTTCTTTAATTTTATCAATTGATTTCTTTAATTTGTTTCTGATATTTTTAAATTCTGCAAAAATATTAATATCTCTTGTTCGGGTAAACTTTTTCCATAGTTTATTTTTTGTGCTGCATTGCTCAACCACATTTTGAGGTAATTTCCTTTTATGGCACTTAAATTTTGAAATTCTATCAGTATCAATGACAGGAATATAATTCCTAATAGCTTCATTCATTACTTGACAAAAGAAATACCACATATTGTTAACCGAGTCTTTACTTGCAACATTATTATTTATTTCCGCCCCATCACAGTACAGATTATCAATCAAATAATTGTTCATCAAATTATATTTTCCACTGTTAAAATCAAATTTAGATATATTGTTAATGATTTTTGATTTATAGAAATTTCTAATAAAAGAGAAATTTAACACACAATGATCACTTTTACCTAGTGGGGAATCATATACTAAACTTTTGATTAAATCAACGTCCTCGACTAGAAGCAAGTCTAGAATAGACTGCTTTTGAGATCCGCGACACCTTGTAGATTTCTTAATTAGTTGAGTTAAAAAAATTTCATTTAAGAAGTTGATGAGTCTTTCTTCAGATGATTTAAAATTTGAGTTATAAGTATTATTTTTTCAGTCAACGTTTAGAAAGTTAAAATCTCCAATTATTAATTTTACTCCTACTTTAGATTGGAAAACGTCTAACAGTAAAAACAAATTATTATTATTTTCTCTACCTGAATTCGGACTCCTATAGATGATAAGAATAAAAATATCAGGATTTTCATCTATTTTAATACACATATATTCACTTAAATCTATTCCTAATTTTTTAATTTGGGACTTAATATCATATCTAACATAACAAAATATACCTCTAAATTTTTTTTTCATAAAATTATATGAATGCAAATTAAAATTTTTTATCCAGAATTTGGATTCATTAAATTCGCTTACATAATATTTTGCATTTACATCAGTAAAAATTAAGATATCTTTAATTACGTCATCTGTATCTACTAATAATCTTATTTCACTCATTTTATTAGTAATGCAATCTACATTTGAATACATAATGTTCAAAACGTTTAACTGATTGCATTCTTTATTATTTTTATTACCATTATATTTTCTTGTGGAACCCTTACCCGAAACATGAATTCCCCCTTATTTTCACTAGGCAGTTTTTTAGCTTCTTCCACCAATCTATTTCTTTCGGATCTTTGTTCGACATTTAGATCGTGACTAATACCAACGTTTTTCAGATTTTCATTTAACTGTCTAATCTTAACTAAATTTTCCATTATATATTTTTAGCAATTTTATCATTAAATTTTACCAATATTGGTCGTATTTTATCACTCTTAGCCCCTAGTCTAAATATAGTTTTTATAGCAAATTCGCCAATATGTCCTCCCAAGGATATCTTGATATAACAACATCAAGATATCCTTGGTCCTCCTGATAATTGGGAACACAGCTTAAAAACTTGCGTCTTATCATAAGACACGCATTTCGTAACATCTTGAGCTACCCTGTATAATAAAATGTTATTTGCCATATCTTCTAAATCGTTGCTAATTTTAATTTTATTATTAGTTTTCTCGATAGCTTTACAAACAAGATAATATAATATAATATAATATAATATAATATAATATAATATAATATAATATAATATAATATAATATAATATAATATAATATAATATAATATAATATAATATAATATAATATAATATAATATAATATAATATAATATAATATAATATAATATAATATAATATAATATAATATAATATAATATAATATAATATAATATAATATAATATAATATAATATAATATAATATAATATAATATAATATAATATAATATAATATAATATAATATAATATAATATAATATAATATAATATAATATAATATAATATAATATAATATAATATAATATAATATAATATAATATAATATAATATAATATAATATAATATAATATAATATAATATAATATAATATAATATAATATAATATAATATAATATAATATAATATAATATAAAAATAGTATTGTAATATATTTAAAAATAATAATGTACATAAGTTTATATAAAGTAAAATAAAATGAAATTCCATTACTATGTAACAAATTAACATTGTGCATAAAAAGAATCATGGAGAAAGCACGCACAAATACTACACAGGTCACTCCACAATAATCTAATTTTATCACATCCATGTCCTGAATACTGAAGACTCTCTCGACCAGCGCACTTATTCGCCACTGATGAAAGAGAATGGAGGCAGAGACACTAGGCAGGACGACGATTGACGTAAAGAAAATCACTTCCAACGTGAAAGCATCGTAACGTAACGTTAATAGAGGAGATGGAAAAGCGAGTGGCATCTTATCGATTAGGAGTCCCATCAAAATGACCTCCATTCTCGTAAAATATTCTTTATGAAGAAAACACAATTGACTTATAAACAATAAATAATATATATTTATATAGATATTTATTTAGATATTTGTTTTCGTATTGTAGGTCAGTGGAGAATGGGAATTGGGTTTCAACTTGTGCGTCGTCTGGACTGGTAGTGATGTCATTCTTTCCACGGCTTCCATTATGCACCTGTGCTCCATCGCATTGTACAGGTACCACGGCATTGCCCACCCGTTCAGGGGCCGAAAACGCAACAGGGTTTCCTATCTGATTGTACCAGCATGGATGGTCTCCATCGCCCTGTCCATCCCTTTCATCATTCAAGCATTTCTCGATCCGTCGAACGTTCTGGAACGATCCGAGACGGAACACGATGGAAGTAAATTCCAGTGTGGCATTTACAACCGGACGTTCGCGACGTATTCGTCTCTCGTTTCCTTCTTCATTCCGCTCATCGTCATGAGTATTGTCGACATTCTGTCAGTCCAGACCCTTAGAAGGCAAGCCCACGTGCCGAAAACGGCTGCATTTTCCTCTAACATCTCGTCGTCACCTGACCGAATAACTTTAGAAAATAGTACAACCGACGAACACGAAGCTGTCTACAAGAAAAGACACGACTACAGAGACTTCCAGCAGAGTTTCAAAAAAAAGTCTTTTTCCAGTTTCAGATCGAAAGCTCTAAATCGATCAGAACCTTGCTCGTGCTCTTACGCTCGTACGTGTGACGAGACCAGAAGTCTTCCGCTGAAGAGAAGTTCAAACGTTCAAAACTCTTTTGTTAAATACCAGGCGAGAGGAGACAGATGTACATTGCAGTGGAGGGATTCCTGCAATCACAGATCGCCTTTGAAGCCGTGCAGTACTCACAGGAACAAACATTTCCATTCCTCGTTCAAACAGACGAATCGTCAGCACTGCCCGACGACAAGAGGCGGCTGTTGTTCGGAGCATCGATGCGGAAGCGAAGACAACTACAAAAACAACGATCAACTACAGCAGCACTACGACAAGACTCAAGAGCAGTTCGACAACGACCAGCAGCGACGAGAGATGTCGCCACCACCTCGGCCGCGTTCAAAGTCCCTCATCTATTTGGACATGCTCGCCTCTGGTGGCTCGTTCAAAATCAACGGTAGAGAAAGACGAGCCGAGAAAACTCTCATCTGGGTTTTCGCCGTTTTCGTGGTGCTATGGCTTCCCTTTTTTTGTACCAACCTCATATACGGTGTTTGTTCCCCAAGCACGTGCAACGTTCCACCAGCTCTCTTCCAGACCTTTGCCTGGCTGGGATACTTGTCGTCCGGCGTCAACCCGTGCATATACACCCTTCTCAACCGCGACTTCAGGACGGCATTCCACCGGATACTGACCTGCAAAAGACACTACCACCATGCCAGACGGGCAGTGCTGACGAGCCACGCCAGCCTCAAGACACCCTGCAGGTCAGACAACAACACGATCAGAGGAGGTCCACTTCCCCTCGACGACTGCTCTTCCAACGCGTCATCGGCACCACAACGCAGATGGCAAATTCAAAATTAATTTCTGACGTTCGCGCCAATTTCACGCACCGTTGTTTTTTGATGTAGTGGAGTTATCGTCACATCGTCAGAGCATGTTTTATTGTTTGGAAGCAAGGAGAGAGAGAGAGGGGAGCGAGGGAGCGAGAGAGAAAAAGAATGAAAAAGAAACAAAGAGAGACAGAGAGAGAGACAGACAGACAGAGATAGAGATATAAAAAAAGAGATGATACCAATCTGTTTATGACTCATTGTTTGTACCATTGATAACATAGATGCAGAAATGCAAGGTTTATGAATTTAGTAATAATAAAAATAAATTATGATTACTTGGGATTCTTTTGTATTGATGGTTCTTAAGCCAACTATAAAGTGTCGGGTATGACGACGATGATGATGATGATGGTGATGATGATTATAGTTGCGGTGCTGTACATAGATATAAATATCATGGTAATGACTGGCTAACAGCAACCAGGAGAGTAAGCCCATATTCAAAATGTTTTTTTTCCGCTTTCTAATTTTTTCCAACTTTATCTCCCTCCTTACCTCCCTCTCTCTCGTTTTATCTTCCTTTCTTTCTCTCGTTATCTCTTTCTCTCTCATTCTTCTCTCGATCTTTTGTGTCTGCGTTTGTTTGAATTTTTTTTCTCCTGTTTTTTTCCAGTCTGTCTTTCCATTCATCTCTCCGGGCAAAGATGGACTGAACTATTTTAACTTCAACGGGATGAACACAGTTGTTTATCAGGAGCATCTCTTCCATCGAGTGTATTGATCACGTGCGTGAGGGAAATTAATCAGATGTGCGTGTCTGTGCATATCTCTTTCTCTCACTCTTTCTATGTGTGAGTGTTAGTGTATGTGTGTACGCGTTGTTGATGTACGCTGATGGTACCTTTTTGTGCGTGTTTATGTTTGTTTTTAATCAATGACGTGTCACCGTGCATAGCGAAAATTAAAAGAAAATTCACGCCCAGTAAAGAAACTGAAACGAAGAAAAATATTTATCGGGGATCGTGCGACCCGGAGGCTAATTTAGTGCGGTAGAGGGTAGATTCGAAGTGTCCGGGTATTATATATAAAGTCTTTGTCGTGTGTGCGTGTGTTCGTTGTGCGTGGGGCCTATATATATATATATATATATATATATATATATATATATATATATATATATATATATATATATATATATATATATATATATATATATATATATATATATATATATATATATATATATATAGATATATATATATATATATATATATATATATATATCGTGGTTGTCTATCTCTCAAGTAATGAATGGGTTGAGTTATTTGTTAGCCGCTTTATAGGTGGATGTGTATGTGTGTGTGTGTGTGTGTGTGTGTGTGTGTGTGTGTGTGTGTGTGTGTGTGGGTGTGTGTGTTTGTGTGTGTGTGTGTGTGTGTGTGTGTGTGTGGGTGTGGGCAGGCGCGGCGCTGGGCGGGGGGGTCCAGGGGTCCGGACCCCCCCAGCTCCGACAGGTGTCACCCTTGGGATTTTTGCAAATCCAAAGACTTTTTTTACCGGGGGGTTTGCAGTCTTTCGTTTCTTTCATTACTAAATTATTAAAGATACCAAAAAAATACTGCAGACTAAAAATAGTCCAAAAAATTTTTCGCCTGCGGCGGGTTTTTGCTGCATGGAGTTTAAACTATATTATAGTGGTTATTCTTAAACATTCTGTATAGTTTGATGATAATTCAATGTTTTTTGATGATAGTTCACTGTTTTTTACTGTTAAGTACTTTATGATATTATTGAATAATAATTTTATTAGCTTCGTTCGTTTTCTGAACTCCTACTTCGTGTTAGTTGAATAAATTTAAATTTTTGAAAAAACTAGTAATAACAACAAATATTTTTCCATTTTTATTTGAACTTTGCTTTGCCATAACAAACCTAGATAAATTAGAGAAAAACAGGACTAAATTGTGATCTGCTAGTGTAAATACTTCAGTATTTATTTCTTACATAGTTCTATTTCAGTTTTTAAGAAAATGAGCAAAGGACTATAAACTATATATATATATATATATATATATATATATATATATATATATATATATATATATATATATATATATATATATATATATATACTTCAACTTGTCCTTGGACATTTTGGACCCCCCCAGAACAAAATTCCTGGCGCCGCCCCTGGGTGTGGGTGTGTGTGTTTGTGTGTGTGTGCATGTGTGTTTGTGGGTGTGTGAGTTAAATGCGCAGCGATCACGGGATGTGTGTAGAGACTCAAACTTCAAGAAAGACTATGTGGAAATATTGGAGCATAATCGGGGGATGAATAAATTGCGATGCGCTTGAAGGTCGTTGTCTCTATGGCTCAATTCCGTTAAGTGCACATCTCGTATTAATTAGTGATTTTATCATAATTATAATACATACATACATACATACATACATACATACATACATACATACATACATACATACATACATACATACATACATACATACATACATACATACATACATACATACATACATACATACATACATACATACATACATACATACATACATACATACATACATACATACATACATACATACATACATACATACATACATACATACATACATACATACATACATACCTACCTACCTACCTACATACATACATACATACATACATACATACATACATACATACATACATACATACATACATACATACATACATACATACATACATACATACATACATACATACATACATACATACATACAATGGAAACTGTTTGTTGGTATTATAACTGGTAACCTCGAAAGGGTGAAACACGTTCAACTCGTAACTCACATAAATTGAAACTCAAACAAACGTCATTGTGTGGCTGAGTGTGGCATAAAAAGATTGAAAATATAAAGCTATCTCAAGAGCAGCAAGTGAGATTTAGTAGCAAAAATTAGACAAGAGAAAAATATCTTAGCTCCTCTTCAAGGAGGAGACAAAAAAAGAAAAAACACTCGACGTGACAAACAAATTCATAACGTGGGTGGAAGCGGTTGGATAAGAAGGAGCAGACGAAGAGACGAGGAAGGGCAAAGGAAGACAGCGAGGAAAGGCAAAAGAATGGTTTTCGTGTGAATTAATGTACCTAATTATCGTGTTTAGCCTGCCCAGCTAAGTACTTCAGCGTCCTCTCTGCTTATTAGAGCGGCTAAGCTTCCATCGTCACATGGTCACTCGTATGCCTCGGTGCAGATATTGGAAAGAAGGGAATTAGGAAAATACACAACGACAAAACTTTTTAGAGAAATGGAAAGTTACAGAAATGAAAATAAAGAACTTCAGCAAAAAAATGTCTCGTTCGTCATCCTGCTTGTACAGTTCTCAGAACATCTTTGACTCGTGAATCTGAGGGGACCATTTTTTAACCCCTGTACAGCCATTAAGCCAAGCTTGACGAAGAGAGATGGCAGTCATGAGTTTCACACATGAAGACCTTTCATTCGTACGATGACCGATGTATATCCACTTCCATGCAATGACCGATGTATATCCATTTCCATACGATGACCGATGTCTATCCACTTCCATGCAATGAATCCATCCATTCCTTCTTACATCATTCCCCTGTCACGTTATAGCAGACATGTAGTTGTAGCTATTTGAGAAATACAGTTACCAGAATCGAGTAAGAAGTTATTATTTCTGGTAAGTGAAAACGTAAAAAAAACTTTGTTTTTTAAATATTTTAAAATATTTATTTTATAAAAAATAATAACTTACAGAAATTGAAGAAAAAACAATCTGAATTTTGTTTCAATTTGAGTAAAAAAGGGCTTAAAAATAAAAAAATAAGAAAAAAAGAAAGCTCTTTCAGTTGGTGAAAATTTAATAAAAAGAATAAAATAGAAATATGAAATGAAATTATTTTTGGGTTATTAAAAATTGATTGTCCAAATAACAAAATTTTACTCAATTGCTTTAAAATTTTTCTTGTCCCATATGTGTCCGCTGAAGCGTAAAGTCCATTGGTTGGCGTGAGTCTATCGAGCAGTCTTGACCACGCAAGACTGATCATGCTAGTGGTTTAGGGCATGTTTTTCTTAATCAGTTTAAACTTTAGCACAAGAAACAGAAATGAAAACCCTACATATTTTTAAAGTTTCTTTAAGGATTCTGACTGATTATATTAACGGTTTTCTGGAATAGTCAATTTGGACGATATGATACTGACTGCACCAACTGCTCCTATAGAAATGTCACAACCCTGGCTATCATTTCAGTAGAGTCATATGACTTAGTTACCACATGCATAATTCACACAAATGTCGCTATAGCCACATTTGTCACAAATGACACAAACAAATGTCACCACAGTCATGGTCACATGACATACGATAGTGTAATGATTCTCATCTTATAGAAAATTACACAACGACAGAAGTATGCAGGAAGATACCAAGTTACTGAAAGAAAGTTTGATCATTTACTGCTTTCCAGATGCAAGAGTTTCTTCAACGGATAGTCGCGAAAACATCTATGGCACTGGTACTGGTTTTGATGTTTAAAGTTTACAGGGTATGGTTGCAGATGTATATTTAATTTATCAAATGTTTTACCGTAGAAATAAATTATGTTGGTAATTCACTACTCGCATCATTGTGCCAGTCTGAGTTTGTTTTCCAATTGTTTTGTAAAATGCGCTTCAAGCAAAGTTTAAAGAAATACACTTAGGGGAGTAACTTAGTTTTTTCGGATGGGGTCCACCTTTTTCAATATTACAATTACAACCCAAGTTTCAACAAATAAAGCAATAAAGATTATTAAACGCACAATTCAAATAGTAATAGAATATCTTAGCTCTCTCTTGGTGACTACTGATACACTAAACAGAAAACCATGCTTCCGATCGGCTGATCTACCCCCTTTCATCATCCCAAGATCGCGTCTCTCAGGGCTTGGAGACGGATCTTTTCAGGTTGTAGGACCCGTTATCTGAAATGTTCTCCCCCAAAAATAACAATTCGTTTCTTGCCACATAAACACGCCCTATAACATTCAAGCAGACATGTTTTCTAAATTTTCCCAAACAGATGCAGACGTTAATGAATCCAAAAAAGCCTATCGATGATTAAACATCTGATTTAAATTGATCAACTTTGCTATGAGATCGTTTACAAGTTTCCGACGTAACTGGCAAATTTAGTAGGAAAAAAATCAACTGAAACTAATTTTTATAGACTTTATCATACTGGTGACATTGCCTAATTTCTAGATCAGGGATTCCCAACCCCATGGCCGCGAAACTATTTTTGTTTATTATATATTGCTCTTGTCTAGTTATAAAAATCCTTAGAAAATATAGGTAGTGCCCGCTACCTTACCGATATTTTAAAATGCGCTCAAGGGTACAGAAAAGTTGGGAATTCTTGCCATAGATCATAATATTGTTATCATAACGTTTTGTCAAAGAAATTTGAGGCTGATTGAAAATGTATTGTGTTATGTAATGAAAGTAGACAAACCACCTCAGTTTTATGTTTTATAGATTTTAAAAAAAGGTTTATTTGGTGTTTGATCGAGAAACTTCAATTTCTTAAAGCTCAAACTGAAGCTTTGCTGTCTTTGTGTAAGCCGCATTCGACATTTATAATTTATTATACTGACTATGCACATATAATATAGTATGCATGACTTTTAAAATACAAAATGGAAATTTAATTACACATTATTGTATCTTTAAATTCTAAAGAAAATTGGTGAGATCATAACATCAAATTTTTAGCTTTCCACCAGAACAAGTGTATTTTGTTATATTTTTTTGTATGTGTTATGCCATCTATGTAAATGTTGCCATCTTCGCAGAGTCAGTGGCTCGCGGGCTACTAAAGCTTAGTCAGTGGCTATGTTTGGCTGGATCACTGGTTTGCTGGATGCTTAAAACTTTTAGCTCGGTCACAGAACAACTCACCTAAACCACACAGATATAAATAATGTTTGAGTTTGGACGGTTTGAAATATAAGAAGCTTATGTGATAATATATGATATTACGTACCAATTTTCTTTAGTTTCAAAATGCTCGTTGAATTCCGCGACAAAGTTTGTAATCAAATTTTGAGCAACTTCCAAGTTTACTTTCTATCTGAAATTTAAAAATATAGTCGTATTCTGGACACCTCAACAGTATTGAGTTAAAAAATCATAATTACACTTTAAATCAGTATACTCGATATAAACTTCGCTGGCAAATGTTTTCATTTCAATCGATAGAAAAAATAACTAAATATTTGAAATTAAATAATAATGTGAAAAAATAAAAAATACGCTTTTATAAAAAGCTTTGAAAAATTATTAAAAACATTTTAAACATAAAAGCGTGGGGTGCAATCGTAGGAGTGTAAAAAAAATAAAGCTCCTTAAGTTTTTATGTTTATAAATTATTTTTTACTTTTCAGAACATTTTATAAAAGCGTGTTGTTAGTTTGTTCAAATTATTATTTGTTTACATGTTTGCAAAAATCATAATTAATTTAATTTATTAATTTATTAATTTTCATAATTTTTATATGTCTTGTGCCGTTTATTTTCAATTTTTTTTCAACTCGTTTCCTTGTAAAAATGTGTTGTTATGCTCAATAAACAAATTGAATATGATTAACTGTCTCACTAAAAACACATCTATAAATTTATTATTCAATCGAACAAACATTTAAAAAAAACTTCACTTCAAAAAGTTCTTTGCTCTTATTTATACGTTTAAAACAATTAAAAATAAACACTCTTTAATCTCTCGGATTGTTACGGTAAACAGAGAAACAATTAACATGCCCGCTCGACGCTGTAACTCAGGCCATTAGTCGGCCTGAAAGGACTGCGAAACCATTCCAAAAGTTTTCTTCATGATCTAAATGTCGTTTAACTACCGGCCAAGTACCCGAGAACACCCGGGTCAATGGACCATCACGATCAACGTTTGTATTTGTACAATATAATTTAAGCCGATCTATTTATAAAATTAAGCACTTTTTTAAATATTAAAAAAATTATGTTAATCTTTGTTAGAAGACTATGGTTGATGAAAGCAACTGTGATGGAAGGAAGGATAATGTCATAGTCATCAGACCCGCGTGTGTTTCTTCCTTAAGGTTTGCCTCGAATTGCGCTGCTTTTCTGCCGTAGCGCAGCAAGTATGCAGTTCATGGTTGGACGACGAACACTCTCTGAACGGTGAACACGGAACGTTGGCGAACCCAACGATCTTATTCGGGGCCGAGGACTTGCTCCTGCCGTGTTTTCTGTTTGGTAGGGTGGAGAATGGGGCGATGCACAGGGGTGACCTCTTGCACGAGTGTTTCATCGATGCGCTGATGAGACACGAGGACGACGACGGTGGATTAATGGGGGTCAAAGAAGACGAAGATGGCGTCGGAGCCGGCAGGGGAGAGACAGATGTTGCTGGGAAGGGGTGGGATGATGTCGGAGAAAGAGGAGGAGAGGATAGAGGAGGAATGGAGTGATGGAAACGAGGATGGATGACGGCAAAGTGCTGCGGTTCTTCCTGCTTGAAGACGCAACTGGTCGCCGCAGACGAAGAAAGCGTGTCGAGGTTTTCTGAGGCACAGCAGGTAGCCCGCTTGTTCTTGATGAGGATGGCGAGGAAGAGACTGATGCAGAACCAGCCTGAACACGATCTCAAAAAGCAGTGAAATTTCTGCATGTTGCTGGATTGATAAGAGAAATATTCAAGTGTCGACAAGCAGAACGTGCACCAGGAAATAATGAACAAGAGATTCATCGTGAAGTAACCAAAAATCTAAATATTAAAAAAATAATTTAACTGCAAGTTTTAGCACAAGTGCTATAGTTTAACTAACGTTTTAATATTTTATTAAAAAATTTCAAACCTCGATTTTCCTTATGACATACGTCACTTCCGGTTCTTGTTCGGGTATAAAAATTTCTTCAGGGTCGATCGCTTTCCCGATATCGTGACCTTCGTATTTCGGTCTCTCGTATGCAAACCTGTTAAAAGTTATTAATAATAAAAAAAAGTGCATGATCTTCCTGTTACACCTTTAAAAAAATAAAAGCAGTTTCAACAAACCTGTAACACGGTAAGCTCTTCCACGTGGCTGCAAAACACCAGAGAGTTGATGCACTGAGGCATAGGATGACAGGGACCAGCAACGTCGCCCACAGTGCTGGTCGGTTGACACTACCGCTCCAACATCTTGATAAATCGTTTAAAGATTAACTGCTTTTTTGTTTGCATATAATGTCATTTCGGATGTACGGAATTCCATTTATAAGTTATTATTGTACCTCGTCGAGTTAGGGACGAATCCGTATATGTTGAGTGTGGCGGATATGAGCAGCTGGACAAGAGCCAGTCCTGGAATGAAAGTTTTAAATATGAAGATGGAAACAGATGACACATTTGTAATGAAAGTTTTAAATATTAAGATGGAAACAGATGAGACAGATGTAATGGTTCCTTGAAGAAAAAAATATATTTTTTTTAAATCTATGTTTTTAGATGTTCGTGTGCGTGTGCTTGTATGTGTGTGTATGTGCATGTGTATATCTCACCCCACGATACAAGTGACCTCCTCCCGATGCTGTTCTGCTGTGGAACGACAAACTTGGAAGATACCTGGAGGTAGATGAATTGCGATAGGCAAGCCAGCCAAGTGTGCGTGGAAATGACAAAAAAGTTGGAAAGAATCGAAATTGGCGTGCACAGATGCTGGGTCCACTGCCGGAGAATGCCCTGGTTGTAAGTCAGCAGCAGACCAGCGTCCATCATCACCATGGAAATGAACAACTGGAGCATGATTTGGCCATATTCAAGACGATTGAAACATCTGATACGTTAGTGATAGAAAGAGTTTAAATATGAAAAGCGAAAACTTTGTACATGTGTGTTTATTTCTTATCAAATATTTTTTATTATTATTTAATTATAATCCAATTAATGATAAAACTTAGAAAATTAAATCAATAAAAAGAAAAAACGATATAATTCTTTTAAATTCGTTTTTCAAAAAAACCTGGAAGTTGCAAAATGCACGGTGATGACGAGGTTGCACGTGATCGATACGATGAAACATACGAGGGAAAATATTGTCATGATGACGTCATCTCTCACGTGGTTGGTCAGTGCAACGTCAACGTCCTGGATGGAATAATAAATACAGGGATGTGCACGGATCACATAGACAGGGACGGGTACAGGAGGGGTGGAAGATTATTATTATTATTATTATTATTATTATTATTATTATTATTATTATTATTATTATTATTATTATTATTATTATTATTATTATTATTATTATTATTATTATTATTATTATTATTATTATTATTATTATTATTATTATTATTATTATTATTATTATTATTATTATTATTATTATATTATTATTATTATTATTATTATTATTATTATTATTATTATTATTATTATTATTATTATTATTATTATTATTATTATTATTATTATTATTATTATTATTATTATTTTTATTATTATTATTATTATTATTCAATTTAGTTATTACATGCTTGGAAGTTACATTATTGATAATTTAATTGTCAACTCTGGCCTGAGCTGTTTTCGATTTGACAGCGCGAATAATTTCATCAAAACTGCATTCAAAACAGAATTTCATGTGACAATGCTGTCGGTGTGATCGCACTTGATAGATTGATAATTTGATCACGATCTCCAACAACAACACATCGAATCGGAACGACATTAAATCACAATTGCAGACCGATGACGACGCGAGAAACAACGACATAGAAATGAAGGACTTCCAAACCAACGACATACAAACAACAGCATAGCAAAAACGACTACTAATAACAGAACCAAATGAACACGGCTTTTACATCTTTTATAATTTAGATTTGTCTCCTAGAACAAAGATAAATAATTTTTTAAATGATTTGTTTCTGAAAATTTACAAAATTTAATGAATTGCATTGTCATAAGGAGCGATTCAATGTTCCAAGTTTCAGCTCGATTGGCTAACTGAAAATTTGTTAATTTGATTTGCAAGCAAGCAAGCAAGAGTGTTGGTCAAGATAATTTAACGGATTCAAAAAACTATCTACAAATAAATAATATACACCATGCAAACAACGACATGCAAAACCAAAAACATAAAAAATAAACGACATACAAACCAACAAAAAATACAAAAAAACATACAAACAACTACATACACATCGACAACATACAAACCACTACATGCACACCGATAACATACAAATAACTACATACACACCGACAACATACACACCGACAACATCAACACAGATGACATATACACAGACGACATACACACAGACGACATACACACAGACGACATACACACAGACAACATACACACCGATAACATACACACAGACGACATACACACGAACAACACGCACACACCGACGACATAGAAACAAACAAAAAAGACAAGAAAGTTTGACATCGAAACAAGAAGTTACCCCTCTCAGGACACTCACGTCAACAATGGCAAAATAAGCAAAATGGTTGGAACAGCACGTGACCAGTCCACCGCTGAGTGACCACGTTTCTATGTTCTCAGCTGACCACGCGCGACCTTTAATCCATATTAAATACTCGTTAAAAAAACTATTTTGATGTTCCAAAAAAAAGAAAAAAATTAACATAGAAAAAAACTTTACTTGCGGAGTTCCACTCGGCGCAGCGCATGTTGATGGAAGGCTACAGAATTGGTAATTTAAAGTTTCGTTCATAAATATTCATCTAGTCAAATAATTGTTAAAAACCTGTAATGATAGTGATAAGAGGTGACGGTTGGGCTGCTACTGCTACTGCTTATGATGATGATGACGATAATAATAAAATTAATGATGCTAATATAAATATTAAAAACAAATAATAAATAATACTTTTTATTTTTATAATCATTTATTTATAATCAGCTACCTCTTCCATTTCGAGATAGAATTTAATCAGACATGGAATTCCTTTTCCATCATCCAATCTCACAACAGGAACGGAAGACGCCCAAAATATGGAGCCATCGGCCACTTTCAGTTTCGCTTGCTCGCCTGTGAAGAGTTTGGAAGATGAAAAGAAAGTGAAACCAATTCGTTCGATAGATGTCACTTCAGACCAGGAGACCACCACTTCCAAGTCCGGGTTGTTCTTGACGGAGAAAAAAATTTTACGTTGAAATGTTTACAGCACTATCAAACAATACTTTTATATTCATGAAATATATCAGTGTGTGTGTGTGGCTTTCTCTGTACACACATCTTGCAAGTAAAATTTAACCAGCTTTTTGACTATCTAGGAAGCTGAAACTTTCAGCATATCTTTATATTGGATGACAATACATGATTCAATTTAAAAAAACTCAATTTGAACATCTTTCGTATTTTTAAATCGGGTGTATTTGAAATCAAAGTTTGTGTTGAAAAACTCGTTTTTTCTTATACTTGTTAATTTCTAAGCTTATACTTTTATATATTTATATCTATGTTTATTTATTTTTAGATTATAAATTAACTGCTTTGTAATTTTCTTTTTTGTAACTATTCATTTTTTTAATTATGTATTCATCATTTCACTCCACTTTCCATCCATCCATAGTGAACGTAGCTGTATCCGTTTAAATTTAAATGGCTACAATAGTAGTCAGCAGTCAGCTCTAGTAGTTACTTAGCTATTAGAAATCCGTTTGAATTTTCACGACTACTACTAGACTGGTAGATCTAGCAGTTTTTCGAGGCAATATGGGAAATTTTAATAGACAAGCCAATTTTTATACCATTCAATAGAGAGTATGTTGTAGAATGTCTGTATGAAGATACCACGAATGAGCAGTTATGGTACTCTAGTTATTAATGATTTTAGACGTACTCTTTTGTCTCATTACGTAAGACAATGTCGCGTTACGCGCAGTAACATATTTACTCGCTCAGCCAGTAAGAATTCAATAAAGGCTCGTTTTATATGCTATATTTGCGTTGTCTTTGTATTCATTTTGCATTGCCGGTTTTATCGCGTTTGAATTCTATTTCTCTTCAATATCTTAACGTTTTATTTAAGCCTTAGATTTTGATTTGGACGATTTTGGATTTTTAGCAGCGTTTTTTTTAAATTTCCTATTCATTTATATAGTTGTATAATTGTATAGTTTGTATAGCATAATACATAGTTTTTTCTTTGGTCAGTCTTGTCTTTTGTCTGTCATTCTGGTATTTTTTTATTTTCTTTTATTCGTGTTATTACATCTGTTAAGTTTGGTTATGGTAAGTTTGTATTGTAGTTAGCACATGTTTTAATCTAAATGTAACTAATATCGCAATGTAGTGCGTTGTGTGTAAATCTGCTACTTAAGAAAAACTAATCTAAATATTGAAACAAGATGGGAAACCTTCTTTATTGAATTCTGCAACTGTAATTGGAGATACAATTTTAATTGACAGTTTAACTCCATAAATGTGGATGTTTGTATACATAAGTAAATAACAAAGCAAAGAAAAATAATCAGCCCCAGCCTTGTGTTAGTTTTAGTTCTAGCAGCTAGCTGATCTAGCTCCAATAAAAAGAATTTAAGATCTAAGTTTTCCACACAATAAACAATTATTCCAGTCAAATATAAAGTAGTTCAAAAATTATTCCTGGAAAGCTACCTCAACTGAAAATGCATGTTTTGAGAACTCATTTTCAGGAAATGAAATTGAAGTATTTCTTAGACAATGATAGATGGAGCTGGGGAAAATAGATTTTAAGTTGTGTCTCATTAATACTGATATAGAGGCAGCACCTGATAGCCTAATTATTGTATAAGTTGTAAATGTGAAATTTTTAAAAAAGCCCATGCTCTTCTAAAAGTTGTTCATGTTTTAAATATGAGCTACATTGTATCTGCCTGTAAACATTGCTATGGTAAAGTTTGTACTAAATCTCTTCATACTGATAATCTTGAAGTAGATATGTTTAAGGGTGATATATGTGGAGGCCTGTATGAAAAAACTGTTAAAATCGATGAGATACTATTTTAATTAGGCTTGCCCAAAATTAGTCTTTGTTTTTGGACGTATTTATTCTTTAAATTGGCAAAAAAGTTGATGCTCTTAAAACAGTTTTGAAGGTACTTGTATATGCTTGTAAATGTTGCTGTGACAAAGTTTAAGATAACTGACTTTATATTAGTGGTCTTGTAAATAATATCTATTATTATCTATAATAGTGAAATATGTATAATTGTCAGAGTTGGCCAATGTGAGCAGTTATTACATTTTATTTAAAGTGATATATAGAAACTTATCAAGTTTTTAAGAAAATTTCTTCTTTGTTCTGTAAGGTTTTGATGCTTATTAAAATAGCTCTTGTATATTTCCTCCAGTTACACGTCTATTATTGTTGTAACAAGTTCTTCTGCACATGAGGATATTGCTAAGCATTGTCTCAATGTCAAAACTGTTTGCTTGTGTGTTATAATAAACAGCAAACAATTTGACTATGATATGATGTGCATTATTTATCTACAAAATCGTCATAATCTACACTTCCCAGTTTACTTCAGCCAGCACGACAAAAGTTGCTGACAGTGTCTCTGAATTGAATTAAAATTTGACAATGTTTAAAGTGGTGTTAGTCAGTGTTTAGTGTTTAGAATGTCTCTTCGGAAGCACTGAAGTGTCACAGCCAATGTAACAGCAGCTGGCAAACCATTCTCAGTCTGGCAACCCCGAACCTTCTGTCTACAGCACTCTTGATATGTGTGGTGGACACAAGAAGTAAAGTCGTGGATAAAGATCTGACTCTTCTGCTCGACTGAATTGTGCTCAATATAATGATTTTTGAAGCTAGATAACAGTTATTATTATAATTATTTAATAAGTTGAAACTTATACTTTGTTGTTAGAATTAAAATTTATGTTGTTCTAAAAACCAGTGTTTGATAAATTTCTTGTCTTTAAGATGTTTGAGCATGTTTCTTTAAAAAGTGGTACGATTCCCATAACCGGCACCCCCTTCAGCTATTTTAAAATAAGGTTGTGTTTTCAGGTTGTATTGCTTTTTAAATACAGGAGAATTTCGAAAACGTAGACTAGTTGAGTGTACATAATCGTTTATACAGAGGAGTTAAACTAGTTTAAGAGTTTAGGTTTAAGCATTTGATAATCAACATTCTTCGGGCAGCTCCATAAGCAAACGGAAAATAAAAGTGTTGTTAAAAAAATATAGAAATAAATAACTAAACTGTTTTATGAGCATTTGAGCGTAAAAAGTTTAAATTTCGTGGAGATAATTTGTAAATTAAGCGTCACTTTTTACGCAGAAATGGAAAAAGCTGGCTTTTGATTGGTTGGCGTTAATAAACCGATTCGCGAGTTTTGAGCAACTTCTTTTGCTAATAACTTTTTTTAGGGACCGATCTGTGTCTGGTATCTCTTTCCAGCTCTTAGTTATAACAAATACTATAGTTTAATGTACTTTTTGGTTTGTCTATTAAAATTTCCGAATCAAAAGCTAAATCTACCAGACTATACTATTGTATATACCAACGGCTAATACTAACGTATTAAGTCGTCATATCATGTGGGAATGCAAATACATAAATTGAAACACAGTAAGTGAAACACATAAATTAATATAAAAAAATAACTTGAAATATATTCTGTTCAATGATAAATCAATTCTGTGTTTTTTTTTGTCTTCAGGGAAACACGATTGAGGGACTGACGATTCGAATCCACAAACTTCACAAACGTGCTGTTTTCATTTCATTCGCCAGAGTGACCACTTGAATACCCAACTCACTGCCCTTTCTAGGACACTGTGAGGTTTTCATGTTTGATAAATATGTCAGAAATTCACCAAGTTTTGTTTCCTCGAGTAATCTCGAAGTTTATTTAATAAAGTTTTTTTTTATATTTAAAATGCAACTTATCATCCGGTATTCCAAGTTCGTAATTTAGTAATAAACATTTTTGTTCTTTCTCTTGTGTTCTGTTTTTTGTCATCATCCCAATAAACAAAATGAAACAGTAAACAGTTAATTCTGGAATTGTTTTCAATCTAAATATAATAGCAGCTTATAAAAATGAAATTGAAAACTTTCATTTAGCGCCATGAAGGCCGAATGGGACAAGGTCGTATTTGTGTCAGATGTTTACGAGTTGAGCCCAAAAGAGAAGACATAAATAGCTGGCCTCATCGTATTTTAACTGCCCACATCCGTGTCAACTGGGCCCCTATATCATTATAATTTCCATTTCGCTTGAAATTATCGCCTTCAAAGAATTCATGGCTCGTTTTATGACAGCTCTTTCTTCTCTTCTTCTTCTTCTCTCAATTTCTCTTGTCTTCTCACCTGACCAGGTGCCTTTGTTTCATTTTAAAACTTTGCAACACTTTCATACTTTCATATGTTTACATTTACATATATACATGTAATACTGTGTATATATGTGTGTATGTTTGTTTGTGTGTGCGTGTGATGGAAAGAGGGGTAAGCGTTTCTGTGACGTAACAGTTTGACGTCATTAGATTGGCACGCCGCCAATAATAACTACCAAATATTTAACAATAATAATAATAATAATTAATAATTGAGTTCTGTTAAATACATTCGATATCGAATGCACACAAAAATACACCTGTTGAGTTAACTCCAAACAATTAAATAATAATTAAAACATAAAATAAGTATAATAATTAAACTAATTAGATATACGACCAGACCATATGATACGCACAATATGATTTACAGTCTTTTATAAGCAGACGGACAGGTGGCTCTGTTCACTTCCGTTAACGGAACAAGAAAAAAACGTGCCGCCATTTTAATACTGCATGCTTTATTTCATACGGATTTTTTTCTCTTTCCTTAAACCACAAGTGTTTCCCTCCGATAAACTTGTTTATATATAAATATATTTATTTATTTATTTATTTATATGTTTATTCATTTATATATCTAGAAACCTGTGGAATGAACGAGACTTCCTTGACTGTTTGCGATTCAGTGTAGACTTCGAAGTTGTTGAGTGCTACAGTGAAGTTATCACCCCATCTCTGACATGCACAGTTCACGACGAACCTTTCCAAGTGCTTTAATAATCTGGAAATATAAAGATTTTTTCCTTCTTGGTTTCACTCGGTAATTTTTTGTTGTTTTTAAATTTTAATAAAATCAAATTATTAATTTGTTGTTTTTCGTTGTTTGTATCAAATTGTTTTAAATTGCAAATCTTATCGCATATGCATGTATTTTATTGCATAAGTATTTAACTTATATTGCATTTTATATTGCGCCTTTTTGTTGCATATTCATGTACTTTTAATTCATGGGCATGTATCCTATCGCATATGAATATATCCTATCGCATATGAATATATCTGATCACATATGCATGTTGCTTATGCATTAACTTATCGTATATGTATGTATTTTATTGCATATGCATTTTATGCATGTATCTTATCGTATATGCATGATACAATTATTTTATATTGCGCCCTTATAAAAAACAAGTCTTTCACATATGCATGTATCTAATCGCATATGTATGTATCTTATTGCATATGCATGTATCTCATATCTTATCGCATATGCATGTATCTTATTGCACAGTACTTGCTTCTAGGTTATTACATCTGCTCTGCATGTATTATACCGTGACAGGCATAAAACATCCATTTACCATATGTTATCACTAAGTATCTGCATAAATCACATTGCAAATATTTTTGTAGGTCACAAATTTTATATTGTACTTAGGGGTATTACACTATAAGTACATGTTTATATTGTATCTACTTGAATAACATTACAACTACATGTTTTATATTGCATCTACTTGTACAACATTACAATTACATGTTAATGTTGCATCCATTTGTATTACAATACAATTACATGTTTACATTTTATGCATTACATCACAATAGTATTATTATTACATCACATTTACAGGTTTACATTGTATCTACTTTAATACACTTGCACGTTTATAAGTAATATTTATGGTGACCTTGATTGTCTTTTTTGCTGATTAGATACTAGTGTATTACAATACAATTTCATGTTTACATTGCATCCAATCTACTCACTTGAATTACAATGCAATTACATGTTTAAATTGTATATATCTGTATTACATTACAATTACACAAAACTCACTGTGAAGAAATGTTATTTTTACTGAGTACATCAACATGGCTGTCAATCAATTTGTCAATCACTCCAATCATCAACTCGCCAACCTGTGAAGAATTCGTTGATTTTTAATAGATAATTTTCATTCATCAGTTTAAGTTTACGATGAATTTAAATAAATAATTAATAGAATATTTATATTATCGTATTATGAAAATCACTCGTTATATAAACATGTTCTATGCTAATTTAGTAGCCAGAATAATGTACCGTGGTAAATTAGTATAATTAAATCTGTTATTGTTTTAATTTTTCTGGACGCCTATGCAGCAGGAAGCACCGTCGACGGAAATGAGTTGGAAAAAAAATAATGAAATTAAAAAGAAAATATTAATTGAATCTCTCCATGGCAACAACCTCACGACTTGAATACGAAATCTCGGACACTTCGTTGAGCAGTGGAATGGCGTCGTGTGTGGTGACGTCATCATACATGTCATGTGACTTGTACGCCAGTAGGGCACTGTGGGCCTCGCTGGCAGTTTTTACGGTCTGATGAAATAAAACGTGCTTGTGATGATGATGATGATGATGATGATGACGACGACGACGATGATGATGATGATAATGATGATAATGATGATGATGATGATGATGATGATGATGATGATGATAATTATTATTACTAATTATATAATAATAATAATAATAATAATAATTATAATAATAATAATAATAATAATAATAATAATAATAATTATAATAATAATAATAATAATAATAATAATAATAATAATAATAATAATAATAATAATTTATTATTATTATTATTATTATTATTATTATTATTATTATTATTATTATTATTATTATTATTATTATTATTATTATTATTATTATTATTATTATTATTATTATTATTATTATTATTATTATTATTATTATTATTATTATTATTATTATTATTATTATTATTATTATTATTATTATTATTATTATTATTATTATTATTATTATTATTATTATTATTATTACTAATAACTATAAAAAAATCAGTTCTTTGAAAACCTTTCAAAAGAAATTCTGTTCGTATGCTGGTGATGGATTGTAGATCGTGCACTTATTAAACATATCTAGAACAATCTCCCCGGCTTCTACTGCTTCTCTTGCATGGTTTCGCGCGGTTATCCGCCTGTCTCTTTCCCTCCATCTCCAACATCTCTCTTTTCCCCCTCTCTCTCCGTTTCTCCTCTCTCCATCTCTCCCTCCTCTTGTCCATATATCTTTCTTTTTTTTACTTCTTATTACCATTCTATCCTTGGCGTGTGTGTGTTTGCTTGTCTTTGCGTGGTTTTTGTTGGAGACTGTGCAATGAAGCGATCAATCATTCGCTCATTCGTTTGACTCCATCCCACTATCCTAATTCCTGGTCGTCTCCATTCATGACAACTTCCATGCTACGTTCAAACGCCGGATCGAAAGAAAAATTTCATTTTCCTCGAATGAGAAATAATTTAATTTTAACACGCAAACACACACACAAACAAACACACGCAAGACACTAACAATTGAACAGTTTGATAAGTTTGGTTCACTCCACGAGGAATGTCTTCCCACGTCACCTCCGTCCTGCAAAGCTCCCGATGGTATCCTGGTGCAGTCCCGAGTGGCCACTTGTCCCGGGTTCCTCTCACATTTCACGACGGCTTGGGAGTTGGCCGGGGTTGATGGCCACGAGTATAATCCTTTCGATCTCAGTGTAGTCTCCTTGGGACATGTAACTGCGGAAAGGATGGAAAAAGCAGAAACGGGCATTTAGAAATGATTGACACCACAACGAAACAACCGCCAAGAGATTCCAGAGAGAGAGAGAGGAAATGATCATAAAATCAGGCGGTTGGAAATCGGCTTTCTCCCAGCCGACAGATGGCCTCATGGGAAGGGCATTAAATAAGAAAGCATTAAAAATAATTACGAACTGTAAAGCCGCTGCGACGTGCACGACGCCTACAAAGTTGCAACCCACCGGGCAATTCAGGGCGGGCTGGAACGACCTTGAACGACCACCGGAGTGGAAGTCATCGCGATTAAGAAGAGCACAAAATTCAACTAAAGCAAGCCGACAGGAGGACGAGCCATCGAGAAAGACTTACTAGAGTCGTTCGAGTATCCCAGATCTGCGAAGACGTGTTTCTTGCTGTTGTCGGTCGTGCATTGGTCGTCGATGCAGCGGCATTCCGCCTGGCCGCTGGCGTTGTAGCACCTGCCGTCAAAGCGGCACTGCTTGATGCGGCACTCGCTCAGATCTACTTCGCAGTTGTCGCCTGTTCGAAATTAGAAAAGAAAACACTTTTTTACATGACGAAAACAAATTTCTATTTAAATTTTTTTAAGTTAAGATATTTTCTTTTAGAATTTAAAATTAGAATATTTATCAACTTATTAAAGATATTCAATGCTCCTGGCCCCATTATTTTATATTTATAAAATTGCAGTTGCATAATATTTGATATCATATTGAATACTGAGAGTGTAAGTCAACAAACTTTATTTATTTTCTGTCATCAAATCATTTACTTTTAGTTTTTCCGATGTGGCTATTTTTAGATCACATTTCTTTTTTAGATTTTAACTTCATTCCACCACTCAGTAACGCACAGTTTGTACAAGATTTTAAATTTGCTGATGACCTGCCCATGCTTTGAATGAATTTTTTTTTAACCAAGTTAAATTGTTTATCAAATTAAATTTAAATAATAATTATAACAGTTGATTGATAAGTCAGTTCTGTCATAAAAAATTAACTATAGCTCCTGTTGAAGCAAAACTAACAATCGATGACTTAATAATAAGTCAAGTCAGAAATTTTCAGTGGATTAAAATTTACTTTAAACTTTCAACACATTACTTACAAATAGCTCCAAGGTTTCCGACAACGCTGTTATATAATTTGTTTATCCCACATCGCGAAGGTACAGCTGGTAGAGCAGTCGATGAAAGTTGATGCCATCACAGCATAGCATGTTATGCCATCACAGCATAGCATGTTATGCCATCACTGCATAGCATGTTATAACATCACTGAATAGGATTTTATGCCACCACTGCATAGCATGTTATGCTATCACTGCATAGGATGTTATGACATCACTGCATAGGATGTTATGCCATCACTATAGCATGTTATGCCATCACTGCATAAGATGTTATACCATCACTGCATAGGATGTTATGTCATCACTGCATAGGATGTTTTGCCATCTCTGCATAGCATGCTATTCCATCACTGCATAGGATTTTATGCCATCACTGCCTAGCATGTTATGCTATCACTGCATAGGATGTTATGACATCACTGCATAGGATGTTATGCCATCACTGCATAGCATGTTATGCCATCACTGCATAAGATGTTATGCCATCACTGCATAAGATGTTATGCCATCACTGCATAGCATGTTATGCCATCACTGCTTCACCGCCTGTTCGAATCCCGCTCTCAACTCAGTAGCCTATTTTATCAGAAATGAAGAGTGATCAGAATCGCATGATTTGCTCAGAATACAGATTACTAACGTTTCTTGTTGGAGGCCATTCATTCATGTCCACATTATATTACAATGCATGGCTTTGCGTTACATTGTAATGAATTGCAATATATTGTTTTGCACTGTATTAATGTTATTGTATTACATTGCATTGCCTTGCATTGCATTGCATTGCATTGCATTGCATTGCATTGTATTGCATTGCATTGTATTGTATTGTATTGTATTGTATTGTATTGTATTGTATTGTATTGTATTGTATTGTATTGTATTGTATTGTATTGTATTGTATTGTATTGTATTGTATTGTATTTTATTGTATTGTATTGTATTGTATTGTATTGTATTGTATTGTATTGTATTGTATTGTATTGTTATGTATTGTGTTGTATTGTTTTGTGTTGATTTGTGTTGCGTTGCATTGCATTGAATTGTATTGTATTGTATTCCTTAGTATTTTAATATTTTGTATTGTATTGTAATGCATTGTTTTATTTATTAAATATTTTTAAAGTTTGCTGACCCGCGAGAACCCTAAACGAGTTTATTTCTTATTTTCTGGTTTTGAAATAGAAATTTCAGTGATCAAGCATAAATTAAGAGTAGGAGAAAAGAAAGAGAGGAAAGAAAAAGAGAGAGATAGAGAGAGGAAAGAGAAAGAGAACGAATAAGAAAAATGAAAAAATGAGCAGCGTCAAAAATATGATGAGAAATAAAAAAAAGCTTATTATTTTTATTCAGAATGGGATGAGATATTTCGACATGAAATTTGCATCATATCATTATCATTATCATTGTAATAATCATTATCGTTAGCGTTATCGTTACTGTTATCGCTATCGTTATCGCTACCGTTATCGTTATCGTCATCATCATCATCATCATCATCATCATCATTATCATTAATAACAATAATATTACTATTATTAATTAAAGTTCACCCATATTATTATTACTATTTATATTATTAATATTATTACTTGTTATATTATTATTTTTTATTTATATTTTAACAGAGAATTAACGAGGTGAATGCATAAATGTTTCTCGAATGCTTCTTCTCCTCTTGAAAAATGTCACGTGACAGAATCATTCCGATGCTTTCCATCTAAGGAGAAATTATGCTCGCACGGCAAGAAGAAGAAGAAAAAAACGTTTTTTTAAATTTTATTTTAAAATAATTCAAAAAATGCAATAAATTGAATAAAAAGTTAAACAGTGTCTTCAAATTCTGGTTTGCTTAATATGCGACTCTAGTTACCTTGCGTCGCTCAGTTAAAAAAAGCCGCATACTGCAATCTCGTCTTACAAAATGTTACCATAAATTCGTTAGACTTGGTAATTACTGTGCTCGGAACCTTCCAACAGCGAGTCGGTGCAAAAATAATTTATATAAATATACTTTTTTATGTTTCATAAAACCAATTAGGCTGTCAAGCGGAGAAAAAGTTTACGATGAATTAAGTTTCCTTGTTCTGGTTTCATCTACTCGGGCAACATTGGCACAACATAAAACAGATGGTGCGACCATTAATAAGCGACGCTTTTTTTTCTCCACAATTTCCAGCATTTTAAAGCAAACCGAGACTCGCACATCCCTACTGTGCGGTACACTCGGTCTGAGGAGATATTCGGTTAGATATTATCCATCAAATTATCCGACTCAATTTGAGGAGCGACAGAGCGAGCAGAAAGAACCGCGCGCGAGCCGCGGGAGAGAGAATGGGAAAAGACGTGGCACATCCCTGCTTCTTGATCAATGAAAAATGAAAGCGGTTGAGATTTAGATTAATTGGGTGGAAAACGTGAGATGAAACCGCAGATGAGTGTCCCGTTCGTTCCATCTAAGCGACCTTCTTCGCCTCTACGTTGTCGTGCAAGCATGTTTGTTTCTGTGTGCGTGTGCCGGTCAGTGAGGGGAGGGGAGGGGAGGAGAGGGGAGGGGGTCGGGTGGAATTTCTATCGTCCTTCATTCGTTTAAGCTTTCTTTCATTCATTGTCCAGTTTGTTTAACTTGCGTCGTAAAGTCTGATATGAAATAGCCTAACATTACAAGCAGAGTAACGCAAGAAAAAAGGAATTTCAAGCAAGAAATTCTGAAAAGGAAAGTGAAAAAAAAAGTTAAAGACGGGCCTTATTTATTCGATGAAATTTAAAAAAAAATAGAAGAAAAACCTGCAAATTTTTGGGTGCAGTAGCAGCGATGATCCTTGCCCCCTACGAGAGCACATGTGCCGTTGTTGAGGCAGACGTGGGGGTCGGTGCAGAGGTCGTGGTGCTCGCAGTGTTGACCTCGGAAGCCCGGCCAGCAAAAGCACTGGTACATGCCTCTGTCGCTTACCTGCGAAAAAATATTTAGTTTATATTAAAATACCATCTCGTGATTCTGTTGAGGGTTTTTAAATGGGTACTGCGGCTGGTTGAGCGGGAAAATTTGGTCAAAGAGCGAGTGGGGGAGCGGGTTGTTTTTTCTGTGGAGAATTTTATCTGAGGGAAAAATTCTCCCGGAGAATAAACTCATCTTAAATTGTCCGTGAAAGAGAGTCAATAAAGATGGTTGGTACAAATCCGATTACTTGAGAATGTTCTGCAGCTAAACGTTACAAATCCAGAGATGGCCTTTTCTTTATGGCTCTCCCAATAATTCATCTGCAAGCATGATGGACTTAATAAATGCATTGGCTTGGCTGGCTTAATTGTCCATTCTGAATGTCTTTATGGACGAAGAGTTTGAATTGAAACATAAAAATCATGCGAATTTGATTGCCTCTCTCGTATCAAATTTCATTCTAGTTTGCCACGTGAATATTCTCCAATTGTAGAAAGTGTTGTGTACATAAATATGCGAGTATGCTAGCACACATGTGACTGAATAGTTGAACCTGCAAGTATGCGTGTGACTGATTACTTTACGAAAAAACACAAATAAGCAATATGCACCCTCCCCCCACCATCCATCCAGCCCCACCAGCCAAGAACCAGAAAAAAAGTGTCAGACATCCATGTGCTGGAAACAGGAGCGTTCCATCACTGGAGGCGTACTTGAAGAAATTGATATCTTCCCTGTAATGTTCGAGGTCGCTGAATAAACGACAATTCGTCACGCCGGAATTTCGTTTTATGGTGTCGTCCAGTTAGAAAGTAATGTCGATTTGATAGATTCGGCCTCTTAACGAGCTATAATATGAACGTGTACCTCCTTCCTTAATGGTACTTGGACCTAGGACGTCTGTCGGTGAGTTTGATGTAGAGCAAAATCGATGCGGTTGGACGAAAACGTTGGAGAAGGAATAAATAATAAGATTCAAAAAAGGGGAAAACCCGAAATGCAGTTTCGCTCCCCTCGGATTCTTTCGGTGATTACTTTCTCGACGAAATGCATTCTGACACTGATTGGTCGAATAAAGTTTCGTCTTCGAAACAATTCGTCAGAAAGTAACAGAAGAAAAAAATTGAAATAAAAAAAAAGAGAGAAAGATACTTTCTTTATAGTTTTATTTGCAAAACGTTTCTTGAAGAGCGAGTTAGTGCGTGACTGGCAACCACTCATGAAATTATCTCTCTCGGTTATTCCCGGACACACACACATACACACACATACATGCAAACATACACACATACATACACACACATACACACACATACATACACACATACACACATACACACACATACATGACATACACACACATACACACATATATACACACACACAGAAATCACGTGATTGAGAAAAGTATGTATTTAGCGCGTTCACACAGACAGAAAAAAAACACGTGATATGAAAACTGACCAGACATCTTCCTCTGTGGTTGCACGTGTCTGGAAGAAGACACGGATTGAAATGCTGGCACTTCGACCCAGAGTATCCTTCGGAGCAGTTGCACGTGAATCGGCCAGCCAGGTCCTTGGCGCACTCGCCGTCGTTGTAGCATCTCTTGTCGTTGTTGTTGCACGGTATTTCATCCTCGCAGAAGCTACCTTGGTAACCGGGAGCACAGTGACACGCATAGTCGGTCGATCTTGCTGATTGATGGAGTAGAAGATGGGGAGACAGGTGGCCGGTGGGCGTCGCGGGGAGGGGTTTGCACTTGCCCCCGTTGAGACAAGGTCGTAATAAGCAGGAAAAGTGATCGCGCTTGGCGCTGTCATCGCTCACGGTCGATTCGCACTGAGGTCCTGTGTATCCAGGCTTGCATAGGCATTTGTAGGAAAATGCGGTATCGCCGCCGACGTTGTTTGTGACAGACGTTCCTTTCGAGATGTTCTCGATGCAAGAACCTTGGTTGAAACAGAAACACGACGCTTGGTCGGATACGGCGACGTTCCAGACGACATCCGTTCCAGGGAAGGCCTCCCCGCAAGTTCTTCCACTTTCGCACAGGCATTTGTAGCTCGACGTCGGCGAAGCAATGCAAACCGCTTCAGCGCCACAAGGGCTGCTCAAACACGGACTGGCAGGATCGCATTCCTCACGGACGAGAGTGGAGTTGCACGTACACTTAACTTTTCCATCGCCTGACATTTCGCACCTCCCTCCCTTTGCACAAGTGTGTGAGTCGTGACAGAAATTGACAAATTGACAGTTTCTTCCGTAATAAGGCACTTTACAGTGGCACTCGTACATGTCTCGTCTCTTGCCACCGTTGCAGAGACCGCGGCACTGATCTTCGCCAGTGTCCTTAGAGTGGTTCGCAAGCGATTGAAAGTCTTGTGTCGGTGTGCATACGCCAGCATTCATGCAAGGCGATGAAGAGCATGGATGAATGAACTGACACAATCCGCCGGAATATTGGGACGTGCACTCGCATTTAAAGCCCTCCTTCGTTATATGACATTTGCCGTCGTTTAAGCACGGTTTTTTCGAGCAGTGATTAGTGGTCTGGCAGTGGACTCCCGTGTAACCTGAAATGGAAACAAGAAAGGAAAACGAAAACGGATTGAAATTATGAACGCGAATTTCCGGGCTGAAAAACAAACAAGGAAATGGGTTAAACAATGTCTGGAAACTATCAGGTGGAGTGCTACTTAAGCGTTTGAAAACCTGGATTGTTTGGCGGTGAAAGCTGATTAGGGGGAAAAATTGCAGGCTTTTCTGTGCTGCGAATAAAAACAGCAGAAATTCGCTCGAATCAAAACAGGCCCATTTTAGCGCCGAACACACAAACCTAAGCCCTCTGAACAACATTGCGAGTGTTTTGTTGCTCGCGTGTATGTACGTGTTGTGTTGGCGTATTGGAAGACATGTATGTGTGTGTATGTGTGAATGCATGCATGTTTCGGTACGTATGTGTGTGCGTATAAATGCATGTGTTTGCGACTGGTATACAAATCAATGTACGTGCGGTATATATATATGTGCGTGCGTAAAGAGTCAACGATTGCTGGTTTCAAGACATCTTTCTCGCTTCAAATTGTGTTGCCAACGGGGAACAAAATATAAAAAAGACCATTTTTACGCCCTCCATGCAGTATTATCACCAACAAGTAACAAACCACAACATGGTCAAGTTGTTATTTGAGGTTTCATTGTTTTTGGCGGAAGTTTTAAAATACTTGTAAATTAATTATAACCATGGAGTGCAAAATTAAAAAAAAAAATCATAATCGCCATATAGTATTAATTCATTCCTATAAATGCACTCTTCACTTCTTTTACAGTCATCATATAATGTTTTTTCATTCATGCTATTACACTTCTGAATTCTCATAATATCATTATATAATAATTAATTCCTGCTATTGTACTCTAGAATTCTTTTATAATATTATTTTATTTTTGTAATTCTTGTATATTCATCATATAATATTACTTCATTCATGTAATTCTTGTATAATCACCATATAATATCACTTCATTTATGTAATTCTTTTATAATCATCATATAATATCACTTCATTTATGTAATTCTTTTATAATCATCATATAATATCACTTCATTTATGTAATTCTTTTATAATCATCATATAATATCACTTCATTCATGCAATTCTTTTATAATCATTATATAATATCACTTCAGTCATTTAGTTCTTGTATAATCATCATATAATATCTCTTCATTTATGTAATTCTTGTATAATCATCATATAATATCTCTTCATTCATGTAATTCTTTTATAATCATCATATAATATCTCTTCATTTATGTAATTCTTGTATAATCATCATATAATATCTCTTCATTCATGTAATTCTTTTATAATCACGATGTAATATTAATTCAATCCTTCAACTACAATCCTCCACTTTTAACGCACGAATGCTTTCGACCCGGACAATTCGTATTTATTTGAAGGGGGAAAAAAGATCAGAAATCGTGCAGCCGGCAAAAAGTCTTAAGGAAATTAAAATTTCTTGCAAGGAAGCGAAAAATTGGATTGTAAGTCCAACGAGCACCTGTCAATCAATAATTAGTACACACACACATATAAATAATTATATATTATATAAACATACCAGCTGACCCAGAAAGCGTTGTTTTGCCTTTTAAATTATTTTGATTTTTTATTAAAAGTGAAAAAAAATCAATCTCGAACATCAATCGAATGTACAATGCCCGGGGTTTTTTGAAAGCTTTTCTATCGTTCTTCTCTCATTGCTCCCGTTTCCTTCCCCGCTTGCTCTCCCGTTCCCGTTTGCTCTTATATATATATATATATATATATATATAAATATATATATATATATATATATATATATATATATATGAGTGTCTGTTTGTTTGTTTGTCTTTCTGTCTGTCTGTTTGTCCTTTGTTTTTCCTAAATAACTTTTTTAAATAATGTTAAAAAAATAATCTTAATAACCATGGACTTATCCTCAGACCTACCAAATTTACACAAAATGTTTGATAAAAATCGGTTCAGCCGTTTCGGAGGAGTTCAATTTCAAACACTATGACACGAAATTTTTATATATATATATATATATATATATATATATATATATATATATATATATATATACGTGGCGATCAACATTGGTTCAAAACATGACATTTTCTCCTAGCAACTTCATGAACAACAGAAACAATGACAAGTGAGGAAATTTATACCAAACTTTGTATGCGCGTTTAAATACAATGAAAATATGAAATAGCAACCAGTTTATCAAAAGCATAGTCACTCAAAGAACGAACCTGTCAGCAAACCAGCAAAATCAATCAAGCATTTTTTTATAATAGTTTATAGTCTTTTACATCAGGTGTTTTAAGACTGTAATGGCTGTAGATCCTTTCGTAGATCATAATTTTATTTTTTTAACTTTTCCCTCCTCTTTTCTCCAGGCCTGGGACTGGCTTGCAAAAGCAAGGCGAAGTTATCAATCAAGCAACCAACTAAATCAAATTAATCAACTAACCAAATCAAATCAAACAACCAACCAACCAAATCAAATCAACAAACCAACCAACCAACCAACAAAATCAATCAACCATCCAGCCAACGATTCTACCCTTCCCCCACCAACCTTCTTTACAAATACACAAGTAGGTCTGGTTGTCGCGATTGACGCAAGATATGGAATTCCTACCGCACGGTTTCAGTACCGAGCACACGTCAGCATCTTCGCATCTTCGACCGAATCTTCCAAGCGGACATTTGCATTCGACCGACCCCCCTCTGCTGCCGCTGCCTTCCCCCTCGACGGTGCACGTCCCTCCGAACAGGCATGGATTGCTGAGGCAGGCTGTTAAGTCCTCGCATCTGCATTAACATTTCGCACAGTTTTATCAACGAGCCAGATCTTTGCTGCTGGTTTTAAACACACACACACACAAAATAATTAAATAAAACATCTATGAAAATGCAAAAAATCTTCTTTTTTGAGCGTTTCTGAATATTTTAGCTTCCTGCAAAACGCGCGTGGAAATGAATGTTAATGAAGTTAAAAATTAAAATGTACAAACCATCAGTTCCGAATAGTTTTTTTTTACCTTTTTCCATAATGCGTGCTGAGACATTTACAGTGGAAGTTTTGTGACTGAGAATCTTGAACGCATGTTCCTCCGTGCTGACACGGATTGGAGCTGCACTGATCGACGTTTTGACACCTCGGACCGTAGAAACCAGAGGTGCAATGGCATTTGAAATTTTCTTCCTCCTCGTCTTTGTAACTGCAACTTCCCCGATTCGAACATGCGTTTGGCTCCGAGCAGAAGTCGTGCAGCTGACAGAAGCTGCCTCTGAATCCAGACGCGCACGAGCACTTCGGTTCCAGAGTGGTCCTGTTGCAGAACTTTCTCGTTTTCATGAGAATCTTTGTCGGTGGCGTGTCTTTTATGAAACACCGGAGAGAACCACAAGCTTCGAGACATGATCTCGTCTTCAACTCTTTCCTTCCTCCGTTCAGACAAATCGTTTCATCATCCAGCAGCGATCGCCTTCTAACCCTTCCAACCAGCCTCGAACCACCACCAACTCCTCCTCGAAGAAGATCAACACCACTGATGTTTCGTACATGTTTCTTATTTTGATGCAATTCGCCGAGCGACGGAACCTCTTTGTCGAAAACATCTGAAGAAACAAAAAAAAAAGAGAAGAAAGAAAGATTTAATCAGAAATTATATCAAGACGACCTATAAGAAGTTCCCGGAACGTGCAATTAATGTGGGATTTATTTGCGCTTCCAAATAAGAAAGCAATCGCGTGCGAGGCCGCTGACGAATCTTTTCAGAAGTTTCAACGAAGCGTGAGCAGGGATGGCCAACGACCGGAAGTTTCGTCATCAGCGCCTCACAAAATCGACCCGGAAGCAGTCAGATCTCTGGCGGGAGGTTTGTTGATGTCGATGTTGAGGTTGATGTTGATGGTGATGTTGATGTTGATATTGATGTTGATGTTGATGATGTTGATGTTGATGTTGATGTTGATGTTGATGTTGATGTTGATGTTGATGTTGATGTTGATGTTGATGTTGATGTTGATGTTGATGTTGATGTTGATGTTGATGTTGATGTTGATGTTGATGTTGATGTTGATGTTGATGTTGATGTTGATGTTGATGTTGATGTTGATGTTGATGTTGATGTTGATGTTGCTGTAGATGATGCTTATTTTGTTTTTTTTTTAAATAAACAAGGGCTATTTTGTTGGTAAAGTGATGTTATCAATATCTATAATTATGGATGTTATTTTTTGCAATACAATAAATTGATATATTATTTATATTAATGTATTTCTATTGCAATTAAATAATATATTAGTTAATAAATAATGTTATATACATAATGTTATATACTATGTAATATAATAAAACTATGAAATATTATATTTAAAATATATTATACAGTATATATTATTTTAGAAAGTGGTAAATAACAGGAAAACATCGGCAGATCAACCTTTCAAATATGTTCTAAAACCAAAGATGAAGAAAGTTTAAAAAAAAAGATTTATGCATAAATATGCATGAATTGCTTCAGGCAGGAGGAGGGTGACGTCATTCGTCAAAAAAGGTGGGCGCTGGAAGTACCGAACATCCTCGTTCACCCTTTTCTATCCCAGTTTATGCTCTTTCGTTCTTTTGCACCCTCTTCCATCCCTGTTTATTTTCTTTTGTTTTTATTTACTCTTTTCCATCATCCTCATCCTATTCCATTGTTT
>OZ022246.1:21172858-21193402 GCA_963978895.1 Erpobdella octoculata
ACTACTTCAAATTATATCAAAGAATTGGTTCAATTTACATCTAAGCATTACTTCCAATTATATCAAAGCATTAATTCAAATTATATAAAAGCATTATTTCAAATTATATCAAAGCATTACTTCAAATTATATCAAAGCATTACTTCCAATTATATCAAAGCATTACTTCAAATTATATAAAAGCATTATTTCAAATTATATCAAAGCATTATTTCAAATTATATCAAAGCATTACTTCAAATTATATCAAAGCATTACTTCAAATTATATCAAAGCATTACTTCAAATTATATCAAAGCATTACTTCAAATTACATCAAAGCATTATTTCAAATTATATCAAAGCATTACTTCAAATTATATCAAAGCATTACTTCAAATTATATCAAAGCATTACTTCAAATTACATTAAAGCATTACTTCAAATTATATCAAAGCAGTACTTCAAATTATATCAAAGCATTACTTCAAATTATATCAAAGCATTACTTCAAATTATATAAAAGCATTATTTCAAATTATATCAAAGCATTACTTCAAATTATATCAAAGCATTACTTCAAATTATATAAAAGCATTATTTCAAATTATATCAAAGCATTACTTCAAATTATATAAAAGCATTATTTCAAATTATATCAAAGCATTACTTCAAATTATATCAAAGCATTATTTCAAATTATATCAAAGCATTACTTCAAATTACATCAAAGCATTACTTCAAATTATATCAAAGCATTACTTCAAATTATATCAAAGCATTATTTCAAATTATATCAAAGCATTACTTCAAATTATATCAAAAGTTATATCTGAGCATTACTTAAAATTATATCAAAGCATTTCTAGAAAAAGCCCACTTTCAGACATATCAACAACAGTGACCAACTAAAAGTAGATAATTAGCTGGATATTAGCCAGGCATTGAAAACCTCTCTACTTTTCACACGGATATTATTTTTGTCTGCATGCACGTACACATAAACAAACATATTAAGAGTGTTATTAATGGTCTTCATGGCTCTGACACTTGCTGAATTGGATGAAAATTTATTCGAAAATAAACATGAAAAAAATAGTTTTAGGATTATTAGTTGTTAAAATATAAATTAATGAAAACTTGCTGGTAAAAAGAAGTAAAAGTTTTGTATCAAGGTTTGTTAAAATGTTTGCAAAGAATAATTATAATAATTAAAATGACGCACACATCATAATTTTTTTCAGAATGGTTGGATAAAAAATTTCAACTTCATTTTTGTTACACTTCTTATTCTTCTTATTAAATGAGGGGGGGTTCTAAACTCAAATACCCTTTCTCCTTTCGGGTGCGCACTTGATAATATGATTAGGTGCTTTCTTAACATTACAATCGATGACGGTGACTGAAACAATGTGCTAAAACATCTTCTGGTTCGAAGCAGACCATTAAACATTTATAAAACTCTAGAAAAATATTTAACAACTAGCGGGTTATCCAGCGTTGCCCGGGTTTTTAGAGCTTTTTCTATCGTTTTTCTCTCTCGTTCCCGTTTCATTCCCCGCTTGCTCCCCCGCTCGCTATCCTGCTCCTTCTTGCTTGCGCTCTTGCCCTTGCTCTCTCGCTCTTTTTCTTCTTTTATCTACTCACTTTCCTGTTTCCGCTCGCTTTCCCGCTCTCGCTCGCTCTCCCGTTCCCGCTCCCACTTGCTTTCCCGCTTCCGCTCCTTTTTTCGTCCTTCCCCTCGTAACTTTTTTTGCCCATAAAACGTAAAATAGATTTGCTAAAAGTTGCTTGAAACCTTCAAACTTTGTTACGTAAACAAAATTATAAATTTTATATAAATAAATTTTATATATATATATATATATATATATATATATATATATATATATATATATATATATATATATATATATATATATAGTAGAGTCTTATAAATATTTGCGTTACTTGTGGTGACAGTTAAGTCATCCTATTTGAAGGCTCTTGAAACATTTCAACGCAATGTTTCACTTCATAAATTATCTATCTGGCAGCAGATTAAGCTGTCGAGCCAAAGTAAGGAGTTCTGAACCTATCATAGTCGTAGTCTAATGTTAAGTAGCTCCGAAAGACTGAGACTTCTAGCCATCCTTTTCTGGGGATAGTCGGTGGCTCAGTTGGTAAGAGCTCTTGCATTTAGGCGAGGCGTGTTGCCGTAGACACGTGGGTTCGATTCCTAGTAGAGTCTTATAAATATTTGCGTTACTTGTGGTGACAGTTAAGTCATCCTATTTGTAGGCTCTTGAAACATTTCAACGCAATGTTTCACTTCATAAATTATCTATCTGGCAGCAGATTAAGCTGTCGAGCCAAAGTAAGGAGTTCTGAACCTATCATAGTCGTAGTCTAATGTTAAGTAGCTCCGAAACACTGAGACTTCTAGCCATCCTTTTTTGGGGATGGTCGGTGGCTCAGTTGGTAAGAGCGCTTGCATTTAGGCGAGGCGGTGTTGCCGTAGACACGTGGGTTCGATTCCTAGTATAGTCTTATATATATATATATATATATATATATATATATATATATATATATATATATATATATATATATATATATATATATATATATGTGTGTGTGTGTGTGTGTGTGTGTGTTAACTAATGGCAATTAATTATTTTAGAATAAAATAGTAAAGGATTATATTATTGCAAAGCTTTGTTTTCTATTTACTTTTAATTATTTGCAACTAATTTTTGAAACTTGTTTTCTTTTAAATTTCAGGTAAGACAAGTGATTTCAAAATCGAAGGATTACGGCCGTCTTTATAAGAACTTAAAAAAGATTTTTCACTTGAAAAGAAATACTTTTTCGAAGACTTCTGACAAACAAGCGGTTTGTTGGCACATGGAGAAGGAAAAACACATGTTGATAAGTTGATAAGTTGCTATGTGGAAGCACTTCGTCAACACATGTGTATGTTGCCACATGGTTGCCCTTTAGAAACATGTGTGTATATTTCCACATGGCATTACTGATGGAAACACATGTGTATATTGCCACACGGTAGATTTTGAAAACACGTATGTGTGTGTGTTGCCACATGGCAGCGACATTGTAACATTGTAATGTCTCCATAAACTGCACTACTGATGCGCGTCTGTTTATGTAACAACATGGCGGAACGGTGATCAATATTCATGTCCGCCACCGTCTACCGTAACTGGCCTGGTACTGAATTCATAAAACCTTGTTCGTGTGGTGAGTGTTATGTATTGTATTGATGTCATATTTATGTATTGTATCGATGTCATTTGACACGAAGTTACGTTAAATGTATATCGATGTCAGAAGACGTAAATGTTATGATCTGTCTGTGCGCTCTATTTTATTGAATACTCCCTAAAAATTCAGAAAATTATTGCAGTATGGATTCGGCGTAATTCAATAATCAAAATTGTTTCTCTTATTCTGCAGACATTTGGTGGCGTCACAAACTTTGTGGAAGGAAAAATAGCAAAGACAAGTCATCAAGTTGCGTGTAGTTGTTTCGTAAACAACATGGAGCAGAGTGGCGATTGTGCCAGTATTCATCCGCTGGAATATTATTACATCCAACCATACATTCATCCACACATTTGCCAATACTCACATACACACGCCCATCCACAATCTCTCCAAACATTTATTCTCACATCAATCTGCCAGTATACATACATGTCAACATTAACCTTATGCACGTACATTCAACTTTATGCATATCTATGCATGCGTTACCACATCTACCTCTACCACACATCTTTCTGCATAAACGTCTACACACCAGTGTTGGGTAAAATACTGTTCAAATGTAATTTAAATACAAAAGTTTTCTAAAAGTATTAAAATATAAAAATATTTCAAAATATTTCAAATACGTATTTCAAATATAATGTATTTGAAATATTACCCAACACTTCTACACACGCATCAAAACATCAATCTAAACATCACTCTATGCGAAACCACACATCCATCCAGACATCTATCTACACAGCACTCCACGCCTATCCATCTTAAATGTAGATTCTATTTATTAATCTACACACCCATTTTCACATCCCATCCACACATCCATCGCCATGTTCACCCACGTTCCCACCCGACATAAAACTCCACACATAACTTCGCATTTTTTCACACGTCCTTTTCATACCTACTTAACACTCCTTCATTTAAGTTTTTTTTGACGTCAGATAAACTTTTTCTCGTGAATATTTTATGCATTTCAAATCACTAAAATCAGTGTTAGCCAGAGTAGCGTAAAAAGTTGTTCGAAATCAAAAATGTACAGAAAATCAGAAAATTAACAAAAAAACGTTAATAAACAATAAATAATCTTTTTTCTTTATAAAGAGAAAAAGTCATTATCTTGTCTCGTCTAGCAATTCTGCTTCAATGCAAAATAATAATAAAAATTTTAAAATAGCTTCCAAACAATCCGTGCCGCTGGATGATCGGCAATTCCATTAGTTAAACGTCATCGCTGACCAGCAGGGTTTTCTCTCCTTCAAACTCAAAAGCGGGTGCCTCTCGCCTAATATGGGGCGTCGTGCTTTTGAAATCAAAGTGTTGGCAAAACGAGATCGAATGTGAGGCAATGAAATGGCATTCATTCTCCAACTGCACCTCGCGGAACACTTCGTCAGATGCCCCTCGTGACAGGAACATACGAGAATCTTTATGTCCGTGAGGGAAGCAGATGGTAAATATCCGCTGGTCATTTCATGGCTGGCTATTACATAATGCGTCATCATTTAGGGAAGTTATGACCGAGCTGGAACAAAGTTCAGGGCGATGTTTATCTTGGTCGAGAAGATGACACTTGAGCTGGTGGAGCAACATCAATCTTTTGGTGCTGCAACTTGGTCGATCAATGCGTCGAAACAGCAGTCTTGCCGGAGCAGACTGAAACTGTCAACGAACAGGAGGAGAGACAAAAAAGGAGGCTTGCTTTATTGAAATGAATTGCAACTGGAAAGAGAGGGAAAGAGAAGTTGGCGATTACTTTCGAAAGATCTTTATGAATTTTTTCTAATTTTCTCGAGTAGTAAACAAGCTGGACATTATCGCTTCGCTGTAATCCCCCGTGTCAAAATGTTTGACCCTTTAAATAATCCCCCGTGTCAAAATGTTTGACCCTTTAAATTAAAGGAGGCGCACATCCACGTTTAAGAGAAGTCAATAAATTCATTAAATGCGACATCTGACGTTAAATAAACTATTCACAAATTGAATTTTATTTCGTTCATCTCTGTTTTTATTTACTTTCAAATAAGCCACGTGATTAAAAAATATGAAAAATTTCCATTTAAATCAATCATTTAAGAAACAAATTGCATTTAAATTAATCATTTAAGGAACAAATTGCATTTAAATTAATCATTTAAGAAACAAATTGCATTTAAATTAAACATACAAGGAACAAATGTCGACTTCAGCACCACCTAAATTTCCAGTTAACCTGTGCGCGCTCGAGGGAGTGAGCGAGAAATACGGCACTATATCTTCTCATTCTCTCTCAAGTAGCTCGAATTTTAACCTTTAAAGGGTGAAATTAAACAACGCGTTTGTTCTGTATGGTGAATTAAAAACTGATGGAAGATTGAAATCGCATACATTACTAATTTTTTTTCTTTTTTTCTTGGTTACATTTTTTTTAAAGTAAGAATTCTAAACTATTTCTAAGAAATAATAATAAACTGGATAATTTTACGCGAAACATTTTACGGATAAAGCACGTTCTCCAGCCATAAAAAAAACAATTTGTAACGAAGACGCATAAATGACAGCCATTAGAATATGAAACTGACACATGGCATCGTCATCATCATCATCATCATCCGGCGAAACTTAAGCTTTGAAACAAAACAAACATATTGTCTAATTGATGATGGAACATCTTCGATTGTGCTTGCGATAACCACGATTCGGTTATAAATTAGAATTGATGAATTGGATTCAAAGTGTTGGTTATTAAAAGAAAATAATTTATCATTTCACATGGTTCTAGGACAAAGTGTCGCGGACAAAATATCACGGACAAAATATCGTGGAAAAAATTCACGGAAAAATCTATGGGACAAAATGTCACGGGAAAAGATTTTGTGGTAAAAAATATCACGGATAGAATCAGGGTGATTGCTAAAAATGTTTTCATTTTTAAGAAGCATATTAAATTTTGTCAATGTATTGTAGTAATATGTATCTAGCTTAAAATTGCATGTGCATACAAAAAAATCAAAAAAAGGCTTTCAGTAGTCTTAACAAAAAGACGAGACGAGAATGATGACATCAAATCGGGGATCTATGAAACAGACAAAAAACTAACTTGGCGCTTTTGTTCTCAAAAAACAAGTGAACAATATAAAAAAAATGTTTTTCAACCAATAATTTTTATGTTATTAAAACTCAAATTTTAAAATCAATTTTTTTACAATTTTTTGAAAAAAAAAACTTGTTTCTGCGAAACTAATTATTGAAATTGTCATCAAAGAAAAGCATGTATACAAAATTTGAAAAAAATATATCATCACAAAGTGACTCAAAAATTGATTGAAAAAAATAAAAACAGCGATTAGAAATTAATAAAAACATTTGTAAAAAAACATACAAATCACTAAAAAAATAGTGTGTTTTTATTGAAAGTGTCTATGAAATCCCCAAAAATTAATTTTTTAAGCACTTAAAACATTTAGGTTTTATGGTTGTTGCTGATTTATATCATTGTATTGTTGTTCTGTAAATTAACTATCAAAAAGTTTTACAATGTTCATTCATGAAGATGTAAAAATATAAAAAATCCGAAAAAGACATGTTTGAGTGTTTAATAATTTTCTAAAAAGTCCCTTACTTTCTTGCAAGTAGATAGGCCCCCCAAAAGTTAAAACATCTATGAAATATACTATGTTTTTAGAGTAAGCTTGTCCAAGTTAAGGCCCACGACATTTTGTCCACGACATTTTGTCCGATGACATTTTGTCAGATGACATTTTGTCCGATGACATTTTGTCCGATAACATTTTGTCCGATGACATTTTGTCCAATGATATTTTTTTTCGATGAAATTTTTTCGATGAAATTTTGTCCAATGATATTTTGTCCACGACATTTTGTCAGATGACATTTTGTCCGATGACGTTTTGTCCGATAACATTTTGTCCGATGACATTTTTTCCGACCACATATCTCGTATATTCTTTTTGCTTGCTCATTCTTTCCTTCTTAAAAACAGGATGTCAGGATTACAGGCACTGCTGGCAGGCACAATGTACAAATAAAGGCGCTATGCTTTATAGTTTTATTTGGTATTTATTATTGAAAATAATTTGATACTTTATTAAATATTTTTTGAATGTATTGCTGTTCTTCGATATCACAATAATATAGACTCAAATTTTTTTCTGAGGATTAGATTACTAAAAATATTGATTTAATCAAAAAGCGCAAAAATTGTAAACTCTAAAAATATTATCTCAAATTGTATTTCAATTATATGCTTAATTCAAATGTATAAAATTAAAAAACAAATTTATTGAAAGAAATAAAATAAATTTGCTAAAAATTGAAAAAAATGTTAGGTACATGACCCATTGAAGCATCAACTTTTGTATTAAGTACAACAAAACAAGACCTTGCTTGGAGTGACGCTGTGACTGACAAGTTTGAGATTTTATGACATTGTATTGATTTTTTTATCTTTCATGAATTCAACCATCTTTGGTTGATTCGTAAATCCTGCTTTCTATTTTAAATGAATGATTCTTGGAGTTGTTTTACTAAATTAATCTTAAATCAACATATTGCTACCAATTCAATATGATATAAATTAATGAAAAATAGCAAATTGATAGTGCTGATATTTTCGGATAATTTTTGTCATGTTATTGATGCTGTTATATATTAAAATAAAACAAAATTTGAACAAGACCCATATGTTTGTAATTAAGTACTTATTATATCAAACTGATTCTTAGATATGTGAATAAAATTTTTAATATGTTGGCTAATCTTTAAATATTTTATATATAGATGCAATTGTATAAATATGCATAAATATAGTATATCACGCTTGGAGCATAGATAACATGCCTCTACAATAAAACAGCTGTATCGAAGAAACGCACCAAGCATATTCTACAGGCAAGTTGAAAAATCAACTCAGCAAAACTGGATGCGCCTCCTGTTTGATCTCTGACCTCATCTGATCGCCTGGCGCTGCTGTTAGGGGAAGTCCAATCGGATGTTTTGTGGCTCGTTCAAGCGGGGTCACTAACCCCATCTTCTGACATTTTTCTCCTCAACGAAATTCCTTCTCGCGTCCTCAGCCGGTGCTAAACAGGATCGTAGTCGAAACAGCGGAGATTTCTTTGAATGCTCGTTCCAGCTATCCACTAGACGGTTTTATTGTGACAAGCCTCCATATTGTATTTAATCTTTAAACATCCGTTCTGTCAATCAAGTATTTTATTAATCGTCGGTTGCTGCATATTCACTAAATTTCAACTACTAAAGTTTTAAACCGCAGACATATCCGGGAATCTTTTCCTATCTCTTCTCTTCTTCTCTTTCTTTCTTTTTCTTTATTTCATCTTTCTATTTTTTCTATTTCTATTGTTTTTTTTGTCTCTTTCTCTTTCTTTCTTTCTTCCTTTCTCGTGTTTTCTTTCTGTATTTCATTCTCTCGATCTCCTCTTTCATAAAATTAACATTTATACGAGTTTTGTTGCCGTTACGACTTTTACACAATTTTTACGCATCCCTCTAAGAGATATGAAACTTCCCAGCTCCTGACGGTTTTATTCCTCTCAACGTATCATCTCCACCAGCGTAAGAACAGAAATATGTTTTCATTCATAAAATCATGCAGAAAAATATTATTTAGATTTGTGACCAGAGCAGACATTAAAACACACATCTCCCATTCGTCCAAAAAATGTGATTCCACCCGCTTAAATCATCATAAAAGTGATGGACCATCTGGTTACCTATCCCTGGTTCTTTTCTTTCCCGTTCCTCCCCCTTCTTTTAGAAAATTTATTTTCGCCCTCGTCCGATGCAACACATGTGCAGACAAATATACGCTGCTTTTCTCCCCCTAAGCGTGGTTAGTTCATTCGCTTCTCCATTAGAATTTATAGAGATGCTGTCGCGATACGGAAAATAGTTTTCCAGTTATGACTTGGCTTGGAAATTGATTTCCATTCGTTCAGTCCACTATCTTTGATTTCAATTTGGGACGCTGATTTTCTCGCATAAATTTCTGCCTTTCTCGATGGGAGCCGATAAAGCTCAGCGATGACGCCGAAGACCTTTGGCAAAAAAAAGGTTGAGAGGGTGGAACTTTTATTTTATGGGACGCGAATAGAAAGTTGATGGGTCGTGGATTAAATAGAAAAAAACGTGTTATGGTCTACGAGGAAAGTTTAAAAGTCTGAATGTGGCGCCCCTGGTGGACTGAAACCCCGCGGAGATGGGGAGCCGGGACAGGTCCATCACACCCTCACAGGGCTGAGAAAAAAATGGCGACGAAAACGAAACGAAGGTGTGAAATTTATTTTTATTAAAAAGAATCCTGAGGTTAATTATTCCTGTCCCTTTCGGTGCTCCGTTCATATTTTGAATGAGATCTGTCACCGCTGGATGGCAATGAAAGCCGATTGCAAATCTGCAACGAGATTGGAACAAAGTGAAACAAATCCTAACTTGTACAGCATTTGAATAAAGATACATTGAAATTAATTCCAACGATGGATTTTATTTCCATGATGAAGATGGAGCACCTCAAGTCCGCATATCCATCCATCTCTCTCTTTCTTTCTTTCTCTTTCTCTCTCACCTTCTCCATATCTCTTCTTAGATAGCCATAACAAGAACTAATGAACAGCTTCAATATTCTCTCATGTTACACCTAAATTTGAGTTTCACGAGGTTCATCTATTTTTAAACATTTTTTTTAAATTTTTTTTCAAGCAGCATTTTGAAGAGTTTATTAAACTTGGGGGCTTTTAAAAAACAAAGATATAAATAAGAAATTACTTTTAAACCAAATTAAATTGTATTGAGGCGCTGGTGGCAGAGCGGTAGAGCGTTCGCCTGTCGATCGTTAGGTCGGCAGTTCGAACCTCGCCGGCGTCACCAGCGTAACTCCCTTAAGCAAGGAGTTCACTCGCATTGCTAAAAGGGTAGGCGCCTATAAATGGCTGCCTCTGCAAGTACCCTTTCTCGCCTTCGAGCAAGACATGGTCTTGGAAAAGGCATTGTAAAAAAAAAAATGAATTCATAAACTAAGTATATATATAAGCAATATGTTAAATTGCGTTGTTAATATTTGTGTATTTGTGAATAAGTTTCAAACAAAATTTATTTATTTAATTATTACATTTTCAGCATATATAACTCCTCACCGAAATACACACAAAAAACAAAATAAAAAAAACAGCCTAACCATGTAATCAATCAAATATTAAATGTTATACATAAACAAATAATAATAAATAAATATAAATACATAAAAATTAACAGAAATAAATAAATAAAAATGAATATATATATAAATATATCATAAAATAAATATGATAAAAAATATTAATGTTTGTTGGTACGTGTGACCAGGAGAGGATAGCGATCGTCATTGAAGCATCGCAATTGATGGAACATGTGATGGATGAAGTGGAAGTTATGAATTTGCCATCATATCATCATAGGCACCCAAGCACTTACAGGAATGCCGGTGAGATGATCTATATACATAATAATAATTATAAGCATAAATTATGCTAAATGTAATAAATTGTATTTCATTTTCGAACCATCTGTACAGATCTACATATAGTTGGACTATTTATCAAGTTTTAATTACCCAATTATGTAATATATGTACGGCAGTTATAGTAAATATTTAAGAAATGTAAATAGTAAGTTTTTAAATGTAATTTTTATCTGCTCGTAATAAGCATTTAAGATATATTCGGGGTCCACCCAGTAACACTGCTAGATGAACAGCTGCTAACTGATGCTGGATTCACTGTGCCATGTTATTCGTACACATTTCTCAATCCTTCAACGCATTGATCAATAATTTTGTCCAGTGCCTAGAAATGAACCCGCGACTTATGGATCGCATGTCAAACGCGTTAACCATTAAACCGGCCGTTTCAGCGTTAGAGCGTTTTAATCACTCTTTGTACGCTGTGGTGGAACGAAAATAAAAGTGATAGCAGAAATAAAAATTCAAAGGTTAATGACATTAGAGACCCGATGTCATAAAATTACCTCGTTGTGGTCAAGGATTATTTGTGCCCGGGAGAATTTACTGCATCACCTGCCACTTGCTCAGCAAGTACCCAGCAATTGGAAGTGTGTTTAATCTTATATTAGCTATGCACGCGCACAAACTTAAGCCCAGATGAAAAAACGTTTTATTTGTTTCACGGACTCAATGAATGGATGGAAAGTTGAGCAGAAACGTGAAAGTGCGTCATGTGCTGTAACTGCACCTGGAGTGCACCTGGAGTGCACCAAAAACACCTGGATTTGGGGTGTCTGAGGGAAGTAATAATGAATGGGTGACCTGAAAGTACATGACAGTTTTTGCCAAGAGACTCATTTTCGATGTAGGGCGGTCTTATGAAGTTTATAACACTGAAATATAAATGATTATTCTGTCATATACGGTGTTTTAATTTTTTAATAATAATAATAATAATAATAAAACTAAAATTAAAAACAATACTAATATATAGTAACAATAAAATAGTAGAAGCAATTTTGCTTATTATACTATATACTATCAAGCAAAAATTAAATTCTATTTTTGAAGTGTTACAAAACAGTTTGAAAATATAAAACAAAACTAATTTTATTTATAAATTGATTTCATGAAATCGGGAATATCCACTTAACTTTTAAATTTTAATATTTTTTCAGACTTTCAGACTGGATACCCATCTATTTACAAAACAGAATTTTCAGTAATATTTAGCAAAACGTTTTGTTTTGTTTTAAAAATGTAATTTGTTTCATGAATTTTAAAGAAAAAACAATTTTTTTTTACAAAATCAGTGACAAAGACAGCTGATCAAACGAACAGTGGGAATGCCGCGAATACCACGATACCGGAAACAAAACATGGCGGAATACCGATGGGATGTCTGTTCATTGGTCTAAAATTTTATTATTATACATTTTTCACAATTTAAAGTCGCATTAACACAAGAAATTAATGTAATCCGTAAAAAGTAATTTAATTATATTATGTCTCGCGATTTTTGTTACACTGGGGTCAGGGGTGTCATTTGGGGGAGTGGGCAGGGGACGATGGCACCCCCAAAAAATTAAAAACAAATTCTAGAAAATAAATAAAAAAGAAGTTTTGGAAAATTTAAAAAAATTGACCTCCGATAACCCTCCCCCCCGGTCATCAGCTATTTTGGTGGCAAAAGTTAAGCATTTGGTAGAAGAAATGTTTAAAAAAAGTTAGTTTGGCCCCACAAAGGAATTGCTGAAATGACGCTTCTGAATGTGGTTATATAAAAAAAAACTATATAACCATGGTTTGTAGTTTTTCAGTTTTCGCACTGCAAAATGTGAATTTTCTAAGAAAAAGAAAACGTTACAATATTATTGCGATTACGGATGGTCTTTGAGCGAGGTTGAGTCAACTGCTTCTAATTTTAAAAAATTCATCGTGAAAACAAAAAAATATATTATATAAAATAATAAAATAGAAAACCTACAACATAAGACTTTAGTAACTTTTAATTAGTTTAAAAAATCTTTAAAAGATCAATACAACAGAAACGATACATACATATAGTTATAAAGCTTGAAAATATCTTTTTTTTTTTATACCTGAGTTCGATATTTTAATATCAGAAGACGTCCAAAAATTACAAATTTTAATTTGTTGACACCAAAGTTGGTTGAGGTCGTAGAAGTTAATCAGTTAAGTTCAAATATGTTAATGAGTTGAGGTGAAATAGGTTAATCAGTTGAGGTGAAATATGTTAATGAGTTGAATTCAAATATGCTAAGGAGTTGAGGTTAAATAGGTTAATAAGTTGAAGTCAAATACGATAATGAGTTGAGATCAAATATGTTAATCAGTTGAGGACAATTATGGTAATGAGTTGAGGTAAAAAACATTTTTACCAAACTGTGGTTATTTTTAGTGATGTTGAAAAAAGAAAAAAATATATAAATTAGGCCAAATGTTAAAAAGGCGTTTTTTTTTTATTTTAGTTTGAATCGTCATATTTTTTAATCTAATTTTTTATCATAACATTTTAATGAGATTTGAAATTGCAAAAAATCAAAAAATGAAGGCGCGAAAACTTTAAAAAGCTTGTTATTTTGTTGCTCGAGGCAAAATTTTAAATGAAAATTTTGACAAAACTGTTCATTACAATTGCTTACGAAATTCAACAACAAGCCTTGTCAGAATCAACTCAGGTAGAAACCAATAATGACTTTATTAAACTTTTTATTCATAAAAGGTTTTTTGCTTCAACCTTAATGGCATACATTTTCTGTTTCAGTATTTATTCATTGCTTTAGACAGATCTTTCAATCCTTAACTCATCAAATACCGATATTCATCGATTTTTTTACATTTTAACGAATATAATGACCTTCTGGTCATTTTAACGGCTAAGGGTCAAATTCACCCGTAGTGACATGGCCTTTAAAATCTTTTTCAGGTGACAGTGTCGCGTGAAAAAGTGTCAACATGGTTCTTCTCAGGGTGTGGTGCCACTATAAATTTACGTTTATTGTATACGACAGTTCCGCAAAAGTATTATCAAGATATACAAAAAATTCTGCAAATGACAATATACACGATGGAAATACAAATTATAATATAAACAGTCAATATGACAAAATAATGCATTCAAATTTTATATATTGTAATATAAAATCACAAAAATAATATGAAAAATATGCAAACCTAATTTTTACAGCAGACCCATTTGAGAAATGAAAAACTGAAAACTTTCATAGCTGCCGACGCAAAACTGATTCGACTTGAAGACACGATTAATAAGAATGAATAGTTCACTTCCATCAAACTGACGCTTTAATACTCCGTGGTTTCAAAAAAAAATCTTGCTTGAATGTATGTCTCACTGTATGTATGTGTGTCAGTGTGATTGTGTGTATGTGTGTCTATGTGTCTCCTGGACCTGTTCTCTTGATCCCATTTATGCGACAAACACACTTAAAACTGAAAATGTTATTTTTCAGAATTCAATTTTCTGAGATTTCTTTTGACTAACTTATTTGTTCAGCTCTAAAACAACATTTTGTTTACAAATATAAACTCAGAAATAGCAGCAAGGCATGCGATGATTATGATTATGATGACAATGGTGTGCTGGTGGTTCAAATACCAATGGTGGTAGTGGTGGTAGTCTTGGTGGTAGTCTTGGTGGTAATCCTGGTGGCAGTCCTGGTGTCAGTCGTGGAGGCAGTCGTGATAGTAGTCATGATAGTGTTAGTGGTGGTGGTGGTAATTGTGGTAGTCCTAATGGTAGTTGTGATAGTGGTGGTAATGGTAGTCGTAGTGGTAGTTATAGTAGTGGTAGTCCTAGTGGTAGTTGTGACAGTGATAGTTATAATAATAGTAGTCGTAGTTTTAGTTGTGATAGTGGTAGTGGTAGTCATGGATGTTGTAGTGGTAGTCATGGATGTTGTAGTGGTAGTCATGGATTTTGTAGTGGTAGTCATAGTGGTAGTAGTGGTAGTCATAGTGGTACTTGTGGTAGTGGTAGTTGTAGTAGTGGTAGTCGTGGTGGTGGTGGTTATCGTGGTGGTAGTTTTGATGATGACGTTGATGGTAATGACGATGATGGTAATAACGATGATGACTCAATTGTTCAGTATGCGTTTGTGACCAGGTCAAGTGAGATTGCGATCAATCAAAAATCTGATTGACACTTTAAATTCCCCGGTTAAAATCTGAAACAATCATTTCTATGATTGAATATTAGACGCAAATATTCAATTATCATCCACATCTTTTTTTTATTTGAATCTCAGCATCATTTGTTTTCTAAATTAATTATTAATTTGAAGAATAAACAATTAATTCCTCTAAAAAACAATATTTATTTAACAACAATTAGTTCAACAAATTAGTAAATGTTATTTTTAATAATTTGTAGTTACAAAAATATTTTATATTTTTAATTTTAATCAATAAATTCCATTAAAATCTAGACTGAAAAAGATGGATTTTTTCCTGTTGTTAAAATTCAACCACGGGTCATTTTCTAATCACGTGACGTCTAAAATGCGAGGATTTTTTGGCTTATTTTTATTTTATTTTTTTTTTTTCCAAGTTTTATTTTCATTTAACCAATTTATTTTTCGTTAATGATATAAAATTCTTTGAGCAAACTAAGTAGCAGTTAAGCAAAATTCGTTATAGTAAATTAACAACACGGAAGTGAAATGTTTTCATCATAATTATCTAGTGATCAAATCATTAGCTCCATCAATTAACCAGTTATTATTTATTTATGAAAATTATAAATAATTTTGTTTATACACATAATTACATAAAACACTAATTTGAAAAAGTTGCGTTTCAACAATTATTTGTTATATCGAGTTCATAAACTGTAAGTAAAAAAATTTACTTGAACTAAGAAATCCTTTAAAAAATGATTACTAAATTCTAACTCACCTCCATTATTGACTCCGCGGACAAATAACCAATAAGTACAAGCAAAACCAACCAACGTAATTATTAACATTGATTTATTGATTTATTGATTTATTGATTAATTGAATGATTGACCGTTGATTGATTTATTGATTAATTAATTAATAAATTAAATGATAGACCGATCAACGCATACAAGTAATTCGATTGTCTTGTATCGTCGGACCGGTAGAAATTCATCCAGACAGTACAGGCACTGCAAAACGATCAACACTTCAAAAACATCTGCTGGGACAAGAACTCTCCGCGAATGAAATCTTTTGCATCAACGATCATTACCATCACCACCACGATCATCATCATCATCATCATCTCCCTCCTCGTGATCATTAGTTTTTTTTAGAGATGTTATGCAAAGTTGACCGGAAATTAATAAAATAACTGCTTCTGAAGTTGCCTCTCCTCTCTTTTTGGCGCGTAAATTCATCATGCAGATTCCACGATCGTCGCGTCCGCTCTCAGCGTCCTTAGCAACTCTCCTAGAAACGTCTGCACGATGAGTTGCCATCAAATCTCATCTTCTCGCATCCTCAATGTTCGCGTCTCATTTGTTCGTTATAAGGTTTTATTTATTTATTTATTTATTTTCTTACTTACTTACTTATAACAAATATATATGAACATGAAATGTATTTTTGAGAAGTATCTATATTAAAAAATTTGAAACACCAAACTTATATATTTATTAAAAATGTCATTATTATCAATTAATAAAACATTAAAAAATAAATTAAATTTTTTTTAATGTTTTATTAATTGATAATAATGACATTTATAATAAGTATATAAGTTTGGTGTTTCAAATTTTGTAATATAGATATTTCTCAAAAATACATTTCATGTTCATATATATTTATTTAAATAAATTAATAAATACAAGGTAATTTACTATATATCAAATAAAAAAATTAAAAACTAAATTTTGTAATAACTTTATTATTTATTTGTAATTATATATTGTATTTTCATACATAAAAGTATAAAAAAATGTATATATCGTGCACAAATCAGTTATATTGCTATAAACAAAAGTTTCAAACTTATTTAAACAAAAATTGTTAGTTTTTTTTTAAACTTTAGTTTTAACACATAAAGCGCTTGCAATATTTTATTGAACATATTTCCGCTTGCTTATCACATTGTTAAACTAATTTGTATTATTATTATTATTATTATTAATATTATTATTATTGTTAATAATAATATTATTATTATTATTATTATTATTATCATTATTATTATTATTATTATTATTATTATTATTATTATTATTATTATTATTATTATTATTATTATTATTATTATTATTATTATTATTATTATTATTATTATTATTATTATTATTATTATTATTATTATTATTATTATTATTATTATTATTATTATTATTATTATTATTATTATTATTATTATTTTAAAAAATAATAAATAAAAAACGATAATCTCTGTCTACAGCTGTATAATAAGCTACCAGTTTTGTACAGTACGGATGTACAAATGGGTTTAGAATTCTGTACAACAGGTTTATATGTTGTTTTATGACTGTACAACATGTTTACATTTCTGTACGTGTTTATGTTTCTGTACAACATGTTTATATTGTTTTGGTTTCTGAACAGGATGCTCTCATAGATGTGCCGCATGTTTCGAATTGCAAACAACATGCTTGATGGGACTCTCCTCACCTATCTCAGCTGTCCGACATGTTCATATATCTTCCCTGCATGTTTTAAATTGTCACAACATGTTTTTAAATCTACACAACATGTTTATTTACATGCGCAACATGTTCATGCATATGCACAACATGTTTATATTGTTTTGGTTTCTGAACAGGATGCTCTCATAGATGTGCCGCATGTTTCGAATTGCAAACAACATGCTTGATGGGACTCTCCTCACCTATCTCAGCTGTCCGACATGTTCATATATCTTCCCTGCATGTTTTAAATTGTCACAACATGTTTTTAAATCTACACAACATGTTTATTTACATGCGCAACATGTTCATTCATATGCACAACATGTTCATTTATCTGCACAACAATTTTGCGTTCTTTCACAGCCTAATGTTTTCATACAACTTGTTTATATATTGGCACAGCATATGCATAAATATGTACATCATGCTTACGTATCCACACAACTTGTTTATAGATAGGTACAACACGTCCATCTACCAGTACAACATGTTTATCAACCTGTACAACATGTTCATCAACCTGTACAACATGTTCATCTACATGTACAACATGTTCATCTACCTGTACAACATGTTCATCTACCTGTACAACATGTTCATCAACCTGTACAACATGTTCATCAACCTGTACAACATGTTCATCTACCTGTTCAACAAGTTCATCAATCTATGCAACGTATTCATATGTCTGTACAGCAACATGATCGTACAAACATGTTCGCAACCAGAGGGAATGACCTCACAGGACTTTAAAAAATTTATCTCCTTGACCTTCACAAAGCACTTTATCTATTAGAGAGTTGTTTTATTTTTGAACATTTTTTTTATTTAATAGAATGGCTTAACTGATATTATTTAACTAAATATCACAACAAACAGTTTCAAATTTATTCATGAAATTAAAATTCCCAAATTTTAATAAGTTAAACAGTTTAAAGCAATACTTGTTAAATTTTTCACATTTTCTCAATTTCCTCTCATTTATTGAAGCTTAATTTAATTCGAAGTAATTGATTCAATTACTAAGAGCTTATTTGATTAATTGGAGACGTTTTCGATAGCTGCCAGTTGATTCAGTGCCCTTAGTTCCGCGCCAAAAAGAAGTATTTAATATCAAAATTATCAAACTATTCAAATTAGTATATGATTATTACTCATTAATTATTTTATGTATCTTTTCTATTATAATTTATTATTAATACTATTATAACTTTGTTTGTTTTTATAATTATTATTTTATATTCACTGTTTTTCATTAATATTTCTAAACTGTTTATAGATTTTATAAATGTTATTGTGATTTTATATTGTATTTACCTAAACGGCGTCTAACACATTTGAAACAGTCGTTGCAAGCACACGCGACCTCATTTGAGGGAGAATTCAAAGTTGCCGGACCACCAGGGGGGATGTGGGTGGTACTGCCCTGCTGACATCTAATGATTTTTTTATTTTAGCTACACAACACAAATTTCAAGTATTTGGATACTCATCGATTTATCAAATATAAATTATAAAATTATATTATAAAAAAGTAACTGTCTATTAACATATTTATTCCGGCAAAAAGTATTTCATCTTAATTGATTTGCTACTTCAGTAAAACTAAATAAAACAATTATTACCTTGTGCATATTATATTATTTGCCTACACAAACATGTTGGATGTGTTTATCATAAAAGTTTAATAATTTAATTTCATTATTATTAAATTAAATAAAGTTTATTTTATTAATAAAAAATAAATAAATAATGACTGTTATTTTACTTGAAAACTTCATCTTCATTAAAATACTTTTTTATGTTTTCGAAATTTTCTTAAGAGATAAATTTCTCGAATTAGGTTTCTTTTGATCAAACTCGTAAACAAGCGCCATGACAACCATTTTTTGTTTTACCGCTTCTAAGTTTTCGTGAGAAAAGAAAAAAAAGTTAAAGATGGGGAAATGAAAGGAAGTAAAAAAAAGAGAGGAAGAGAAACAAGCAAAAAAGAAAGAGAGAGAAAAAGAGAATTAAAAAAAGAGAGAAAGAGCTATGGGAAAAAAAATGAAAAAATTGATTGGATGGGTACAAAAAACTGCAAAATTAATTTTAATTTAATTTAATTTAATTAATTAAAAGAACCAACATTAAAATTGAAAAAAACACAAAATATAAAATAATGAAAAAAACATTTAAAACAAAACTTCATTGCTTGAACTCAATAAATTATAATTATTTCAACTATTACATTTGGTATTATTATTATTATTATTATTATTATTATTATTATTATTATTATTATTATTATTATTATTATTATTATTATTATTATTATTATTATTAATTTTTTTAATTTATTTATTTATTTATTTATTTATTTATTTATTTATTTATTTATTTATTTATTTATTTATTTATTTATTTATTTATTTATTTATTTATTTATTTATTTATTTATTTATTTATTTATTTATTTATTTATTTATTTATTTATTTATTTATTTATTTATTTATTTATTTATTTATTTATTTATTTATTTATTTATTTATTTATTTATTTATTTATTTATTTATTTATTTATTTATTTATTTATTTATTTATTTATTTATTTATTTATTTATTTATTTATTTATTTATTTATTTATTTATTTATTTATTTATTTATTTATTTATTTATTTATTTATTTATTTATTTATTTATTTATTTATTTATTTATTTATTTATTTATTTATTTATTTATTTATTTATTTATTTATTTATTTATTTATTTATTTATTTATTTATTTATTTATTTATTTATTTATTTATTTATTTATTTATTTATTTATTTATTTATTTATTTATTTATTTATTTATTTATTTATTTATTTATTTATTTATTTATTTATTTATTTATTTATTTATTTATTTATTTATTTATTTATTTATTTATTTATTTATTTATTTATTTATTTATTTATTTATTTATTTATTTATTTATTTATTTATTTATTTATTTATTTATTTATTTATTTATTTATTTATTTATTTATTTATTTATTTATTTATTTATTTATTTATTTATTTATTTATTTATTTATTTATTTATTTATTTATTTATTTATTTATTTATTTATTTATTTATCTTATTTATT